>JAAAKQ030166344.1:0-12594 GCA_010016005.3 Zanna intricata
ATATTAAGGCACCCTGGAATAATCGCTTTGATATTGGAAGGACAGGGAGATGGGAAAAATTGTGCAGGCAGGCAACGGTTGGAATATGTAAAACAAATTGTTAGGGATGTAAGATGTAGGAGATATAACTAAATGAATCGACTGGCACTGGATAGGGAACCTCGGAGAGCTGCATCAAACCAGTCAAATGACTGAAGACAAAAAAAAAAAGAAAAAAGTTTGGGATACTGAACATTGTAATAGAAGAGGAAATAATTTATTCTGTTTATCTTCGTTATACATTTGCACAGTATGAGCAGATATTTTGTATTAACATTCATAAAATATATAAATAAATATACTAAGTATTTTAATACATTTTATATTCAGTAGGTAATCCGTATCTAATTTTTATTAAAAAATATATAAATATAAATAAATATACAGTTATTTGTATATATATATATATATTTGCTTTACAAACATTTAATACTGCAAGTAGATCTAATATATATTTCATGTATAAATCATTTATAAAACCTAAACTAAACAATTATATAAATTAATTAATCTGTGAAAAAAATAAATAAATATGAGCAAAAAATTAAGCTGTTTCAAAAAATGTATTATATTTTCATTGTGTTTGGTGAGTTTTAATTACAAGTATTAATTTATCCTTAGAAAAAAATTGTTAATTAAAATTTAATTCCGTTATACAATGTAATCATACTGCTTCCGCAATGATTTGGTACACCTTAATTTTAAAACCCCACAACAATATAAGTAATAAATATTTTTTTATTTGATGAGCAGTTTTAATATAAGATGTCTTTTCTTTCTTTTTTCTTTTTTATTGTCGGAATAGAAAGATATCGATGATGCAGAAATGGCATTTATCTGTGTTTTTTTTTTTTTTTTTTTTTTTTTTTATATAAATAGATTACGAGTATATTACTATTTAAAAATATCAATAATGTTATTTAATTATTTCACAGAAAAAATGACTATAAATGAGCATTAATGATCGTCTACTCTACTTCAAGCTCAAAGATAATAATAATAATAATAATTTTTTTTTTCCTTTTTTTAAATTTATTTTATAATTTAAGATGGCCTCCTGTCACTCTTATATACATCCCCAGCTTCTTTGAAGAGCTCTATTCTGAACAGGAAAGCGAGATAACATAATCTAAAACAAAAGAACCATTTGCAGCAACAGAGAAAGAAACCTTAATGTAATGCATAGAGAACCTATCAGGAAAGGAGGAACTAACAAAGTTTAACAAGCAATAAATATATTATTAAAACAAATGGTATTAATACTATGTAATTACCATAATAGAAGAAGAATATGATAAGAATCCCTGCTAAAAAACAGTGGTAAAAAATAAAATCTAAAGACAATTCTTGAAAATATCTTTACGAAAAAAGCCAAGACTGTTGTCGAATACATCAGTAATCTTTATCTACCCCATTAATCGCCTTTATACATCTCATCGATGGCATCAAGGTCTCTGATTTTCCAAAACTTTAAACATATCAGCCTTCTAAACCTCACATGCGGTTCAATAAAACCAATGTTCTCTACATCATTGTTAACGTAAGTACCCATGAATTGTTTCGTACATCAGGAGTAACTGCTGCATTGCCCTTATGCCTTTTAATGGTACTAAACTCAACGATCTACAGATTCTTCATCAGTTAAACCGTGTTCCATCCGACCACGCACACGAAGTGTGGTGGTTCTGGAGTGTTTTTATCATATTAGTTGTGTAGTCTCTCTCATAATTTTCGACCACCAAACAATATTTCAAAATAGGTCTCATCATGGTCTAGTACAAACGCAGGTTGGTGTTACCATTTCTAAAATCCCGCACTTATCCGCAATAGCAACCCTAGATTTCGTCTGGCTCTGGCAGTCATCTTCTCAACATGCCTATCGAACAATAATAGCTTTTCATCAAGCATAACATCCTTGCTTACAAACGTCATTCACATTTCCATCACGGCGTATATCACAACCATCAAGTCTATAGTTAAACTTACCGCAATGGTTTTCCTAGTAAAAGTGATCACTACTCTTTTATTCACATTTAACCGCGTTCCGTTATCCATTTACCACTGATAAACTATATCAATATCTCCCTGAACCGCCAAGAAATCTTGTTGTGATTTAATCGGAGCATAAATTTTCAAGTCATCAGCATAGATAGAATACTTGCTTCTCAGGTGCAAACGATATCATTCACAAACATGATAAAAATCAAAGGCTCAAAATTAGAACCTTACCGTACTCCCGATGAAACTCTAAACTTGCTGGAAAAGCTAAAAAATTTCTGGAAATCTTTCCAGCTATTTTTGCATGAAATTTTCTGTCCGAGAGACAGAAATTTATCCATTTAAATAAGTTACCCAAAACACCTCTCAATTTTCTTAACAATATACAATGGGGCCCAGTATCCAAGGCTTTTCTAAAATCGAAGTATACAGCATCGACTTGCTTTCTACTACCGTTCTCAAGTGCAATATTATTCAAAGCCTAGAAAATATTACTCATTGTGGATCTCTTTGCCATAAAACTGTGTTGGTGAGGATCAATGGATTTTTTTTTTGTCGATGAGATCGGAGAAATTCCATTAACTCACGCCACCACTGGGTCATCTTGGGGTGGGTGGGGCTCGGACCCAGGAAGCTATCCGCTCCAGGCTAGCTAATAGACTAACAGGCTCCGCCAAGATGTTGTTAGGCATATATGATCTGCCCCCTACCGACTAAACTTCTCTCACCGCTCTTCTCCACGCCCGAGACCGGACCCACAATTAAGTATAACGCAGTCTCGGGGGGAATAAATCCGACATCTTCGGAAAAAAAAACTGCTTCCGCAATGAGTGGAATAGACTGCCTGGGACTCTCCATTTTCACTGTATCAGCAACAAAAAGAAACAAAAAAGGCTCATCCACTCATCACTTAAAAAAGATCATCCACACAAAAAACATTCATACTGGTGTGATACGGATGTGTAAATGTTCTCGTATGTAAGTGTTCACGCCTTGGGATCAGGAGTCCCCGTACGTCATCACCGTTGCCCACCACCGGCAATGGCGCTCAACGGCTCAGTAGAAGGCTGTCCCCCCCCCGGCTCCTCTGTGTTATTGTTTTTAGTCCCTATCTCCGTCATAGAGGGAAGGGCTTCATCACTACATCCTATCTCCATAAGCAGGAAACAAGATTCAACTCCACAGAGAGCTGTTCCCCCCACATAACTATCCCCTACATTTCAGCCATCCATGTTTCTTCGTCCTTACTTTTCCTCCGAAGCACTATGGTTACATACCGCCTTATCTTTTCCCAACCATCTGGATTGCGTAACATGGTTGCGATGATGTCCTCCGGGGTTGCCTTCGTCACTACCAACATGCTCCCTTTCATCAACCCAATGAGCGCAGTGAAGAATGGTATGTTCGACATTATCAGTATCCCCGCGATATAAGCTGATAAAAATTTTTATACGGATTTGAATACTAGATCGTGGACACCGGTGTTCTTTGGTGGTTGAGTTTCAATTACCACACTTCTCAGGAGTGGTCGACCTGAGATTGTACAAGACTATACTTCATTCACATTCATACATATCATTCTCATTCATCCTCTGAAGTAATACCTTAACGGTAGTTCTGAAGACTAAACAGATAAAAGAGAGTATCAATGGATTTAACTAACGCAATCATCAAGTACGTGATGATTTCTCAAAAACTTTCGCAAAACTTTGAACACGGAGACCAGCCTGTAGTTTGACTCATCATGTAGCTCTCGCCTTTCTCAGGAGAAGGCGACACCACAATTTTCTTCCAACATTCCAGAAAACGCATTCCTTCAGGCTTCGATTAAACAAGTCAGCAATAATAATAACAATTTATTTACATATATACAACATGTTTACGTCCTATTACAGTTACTAGATGATAAATTAATTTTGTACCGTTTAAAAAAAACACCATATCTGACTAGAATTCTAATCCGGGATCCCTGGATGAAAGGCAAAGATGTTACCACTTCGCCACGGAGACCCACCTTACTTTAGATCCAATTTACTATATGAAGTTCCATGAATGAATAAAACCGATTGATTACAATATGCTGTTTTAAAAGCTACTTTTATGATGTCAAAACCCAGCTCTCTGAGAAACGCAGCATGGAAATAAATATATAACGTCATAATATGACGTCCAGTGGTTCCCATAATCCTGCATATCAATTGAACTTCGTGAAAGTACATACATAGAAACATAAAACAAAGTACATAAAAATAGTAATAATTTTATTGTTATTACTTACTTCAATTCAAACTGTATTTCACTTTTCTTTCTTTTTTTTTAATTATAAATAAAAAATACCAAATTCTAGCAGAATTACAGGTAATTCTTAATAACTCCCTTTCAGAAAAAAACATCTAAAGAAATTAATTATTGAAAAATATATTGTAAATAAATGATAAATAAATTTAATAAAAAATAACTCAGGATTTAATCTCAAATATATTTAAACTAAATATATTTTATATGATAATTTAATAAAAAAAAAATCATTATCATTGAAAGAAATGTATGTTTGGGTAAAAGGTTATTATATTAAATTAATTTATAGTGTTCTGCCATTAGGATAGGTCCTGTCATTGCTATTTCTCTCCATCTGTTCTTCCTTTTGCTGACCTCTTTGTTTCCGCATATTTTCCTTTTTCCATAATCCCATCCATCATTTGAAATCTCTTCCTTCCTCTTCCTTTCCTTCCACTCGGTAAAATTTCTATCGGATCCACTAGTAAACAATAAATATCTTCTTCACATACAATGTCCTACCCAATTCCCTTTTCCTGTATTCAATCACGTTTATCATTTTCCTGTTTTCTTCGATTCTCCTCAATACTTCTTTATTTGTTACACAGTCTTACCATCTAACATTTATCATTCTGCGCCATACCTACATCTCAAAAGCCTCAATTCGCTTTATGTCTGTCTTTCTCATCGTCCAAGATGTCAGGTCCTAAGAGCATCATACTCCAAATACAATATTTCACTAATCTCTTCCTTAATGCTAAGTTTAACTTTCCATAGGGCAATCTTCTCTTCTTATTAAATGTTTGCTTATTTCTTGATATTCTTGGTTTAGTTTCTACACTGTAAGTCAGGTCATCAGTTATAAAGCTCCCTAAGTAATGAAATTTCTTCACCTGCTCTAAAACTTAATTTTCTATCTTAATCTCAATCCTCTCCTCTTTTTTTTTTTTATCTAAAACCATAAATTATGTATTTTTGATTATCCTCATACTCTGGATTTCGTAAGGTTCATTTAAGTCATTAAGCTTTCATTTAGTTTACTTAGACACTCTGCCAGTACCATCATTTGATCGACAAAACGTATATACAGTATATTCTATACTTCTTCCCCCCGTTCCTTTTTTCTGTTTAGGCTCCGGAACTACCGTAAGGTATTACTTCAGAGGATGAATGAGGATGATATGTATGAATATGAATGAAGAATTTTTATTTTTATTTTTATTTTTTCCATTCAGGGAGAATTAAATTATTTTTTTTTCTTCCAAATACTAACAAAATTGTGACATATGACATCTCTGCCTCACTCTTTTTCCAATTCTTATTCTTCCTGTTATTCGGTCTCCTACCATCTTTGTAATAATAATTATAATATAGAAATTTAGCCTGTGGACTCCTCCACTGATAAGTTATATCTAAATTGTAAAAAAATTCGTAATATTTTAATATAATTAATTGCATATTTTTTTCGTTTCATAATTCTATAGTTTACAATTTACAATTATTAAAAAATAAAATTATTTTCGTATACACCACGTTTTTCAATATTAACTTTCTTTATAGTTAATATAATTTAAATACTTCATACAGTGTTATAAATTTTATTTATACTTTATATCCTGACCCCGTAAAGGAAAACGACCGCCTTTTAACGATTCTGGTCCTTATACTAATACTTCCGTTCTTAGCCATGTTGAACTTTATCAGAGGTCATGATCCTCTAAATCTGTTTACATATTTAAATCATTAATTTACCGGTGTTAGGATGTCACCGATTCAATTACCTCGGCAGATTTCCCATCGATGTATAACATTTCAAACATATTATTGCCTTCCTATAAAACTTCACAAAATTTTGCTCTCTTATAAATATACAAATTTATAATTTGTAACGATAGATAATTAAGATTCTTTTGGGGGAATGAAACTAATGTTAGATTATTAAGCTCAATTAATTGATTATTAGTAATGCGAAGCTTAATTGGATTATTAAGCGCAATTAATTGATTATTAGTGATTCAGTCTAGTTTAGATTACAAATTATAAATTTGTAATGATAGACAATTAACATTCTTTTCAGTGATATGAAACTAATGTTGGATTATTAATCCCAATTAAGTGATTATTAGTAATGGGAAAGCGGGACTGGATTATTAAGCTCAATTAACTGATAATTAGTGATTCAATCTAGTTTAGATTACAAATTATAAATTTGTAATGATAGATAATTAACATTCTTTTCAGTGATATGAAACTAATGTTGGATTATTAATCCCAATTAACTGATTATTAGTAATGCGGAAGAAAAACCACTCGCCTATATATCACTGAAAGAACTCTTAAATTTATTCACCCTAAATTTGTAAATTCATTTCCTAACAAGACTGAATCACTAATAATCAGTTAATTGAATTTGCCTTAATAATCCAGTCGCGCTTCCGCATTACTAATAATCAATTAATTGAGCTTAATAATCCAATATTAGTTTCATATCCCCGAAAAGAATGTTAATAGTTACATTACGATTTAGAGCCACATAACTACAATAAATCCTAAACAATTTACAGACTTATAATTTAATAAAAACGAATCCTTATTCTAAATTTAAAAAAAAATTGTAGGAAATAATGTAATAAAATTAGACAAGTTTTAAATCAAATTATGTTTGTGTCAGTTGATACACCTTTTCCTTTCTCCACTACACACTTATAAACAGATTTTTTTGATAACTTTTTATTCTGAAGTAGTTTTTATAGTATCTCCGTTTTTTGTTGTTTTTTTTTTGTTTGTTTTGCCTAGGAGGAGGAAAAAGCTCTACCAGCCGACATCTGCCCGCACAGATGACAGTGTGGAGCTCTCACCCACTAAAATACCTCTCTCCTTCTCCTCTCAGGGGCGGCCAAAATCGCTACTCGGCATAATATCAGCCAGCCCTGGGTGTCGTGGCAGCAGATTACCCCTGCCTGATACCCTTCCCGTTTGGGTCCTTGCAGTTGAGTCCCCCTTTGGGGTTCTCTTGGTATCCTTAGAGGGCGGCGACTCCCTGCTTGTGGGAAGCCGATACCTTCATCCTCTAAGAGGACAATATCCAACTACAGGGCTACGCCAAGAACTCATATTTATCAATTTTCAAACTATATATTTTCACCTTATTTAGAATTCAATTGATGTTATTGAATCAGATATTTTTGAAATTGAAAAATACACATTTTCTTATTAGAAAATATCTAATTAATTACTGAAATGTATTTTATTTAATATGAAACCGAAAAAGTTCTTATCTTTTTGTATATTAGAAACGCGTACAAAATAAATTAAAAACTGTAATTATCATTTCTAGTTTATAATTTACACAGTATATTCAATATATTTTTAATAACCGATGCTGGTGGATGAACTTTTGAGTTAAATCTTCATTCAGGCAATATTATACGTAGAAACTACAAGAAGAATTAGTATATCCATTCATAAAAATAATTTAAATATTATTATATATTTTGAATAGAATTCATAGTTTATGTGTTAAAAAGAGAAATAAAAGATATTGTATTTTTATTAAAAATTTATAAAAAAAAGTTATACGGTGATAAATGAATAAAAAGGAAAAGTTAATAAAAAAAAAAAAAAAAACATTTTTTTCTATATACTTCATTAAATAAGACAGTAAAAAATATGTAAAACTATAAATGGTTATCGACATTAAATTGTATTGAATTATTAAGTGAGTTTTATGTCTTAAATAGGAATAATAAAAGAATAGATTGTTTCTATTCAAAAAAATAAATATCTCAAAATATTAAATATATTTTTTTTTAAGATCAACTTAAATTGTAAGAAAAAATGGGAATGAATTTCTGAGGAATTCAGGATTGAAAATTTAGATAAAAAAAAAAAAATTAAAATTCATTTTTTAATTTAATTAATGTACATTATTGAATTCTCTTTTTTTCTGTTTAGCCTCCGGAAGTATCGTAAGGTAACACTTCAGAGGATGAATGTGGATGAAGTGGAAAAACTGCTAAAGGCATTTATATGTTATATAAAAAAGAGATGTAAAGTGGATATAATATTTTTTTTTATCAGTATCAAAACCTGTTTCTAATATATATAGCTCGCCGGCATCAGTGGCCGAGTGGTAGCGTCTCGGCCTTTCATCCGGATGTCCCTGGTTCGAATCCCGGTCAGGCATGGCATTTTTCCATAGGCTACAATTCATTCATTTCATCCTTCAGAAGATATACTTAATTGTGGTTCCGGAGGTTAAACAAAAGTGCGTAATCAAAAAAATATATATATAGCTCAAATTGTAATGATGTGACCATATTGAGTTTAGTATATTAAAACTTTGCTTTTTTTTTTCATTGTTTCAGAATATTTTTGGTGGAAATGTAGTTTTATGTGGTTTATTTCGTAGAAGTAGAAATACAGTAAATATTTACCTTCCTTCTTCATATCCTGGAGGAACACAAATGCAAAACTACCAAATGCCAAATAATATGCCTCCTTCAGGAGTACCAGGATATCCAGGAAATCCAGGATTACAGGGAATAGAAGGAATTTCAGGAGTACCAGGAGCCCAAGTATTTCCCCAGAGCCCAATAAATGTTCCAGGATTTGGAATGAATCCAGTATCAACACCTGGATTCGGAACGGGATCAGGATATATGCCGAATCCAGTATCAACACCTGGATTCGGAACGGGATCAGGATATATGCCATATGGTCAGCAGTTTGATGACTATGGAAATCCAATTTCCAATCAATTTTATCAACCCCCACAGCCTATTTATTATCAACCACCTCCAATCACACAACCTTATTTCGGTCAACAACCTCAAATAATACAGCCTGGTTTCCCTCAACGAACTCAGTACGAACAGCTTTACAGTGATCGACCATCATATTCTGGAGCTTATATCAATTCTTTGGCTCGTGCTAGAGAAGAACGTAGATTGGCAAAGCTCAATGGAGATTACCGATATCCCTGAGTGTTTTATTGAAAAAAACATTAGATAAATTTTATATCGAACAGTTCAAATACGAATATTCCAGAAACAATTCTGATTTGATAATAATTACAATAGTAACAATAATAATAATTATAATATATGTAAGTAATAATCATTTAATCTGAGAACTTTTGAGAAAGACCATTCATTAATTTATTCGTCTCAAATAACCAGTGTCAGAAAATATCAAGAATCATCTATGATCATTCGGCTAAATAATTTAATTTCTCATTTTTTAATATTACAAAACGAAAATATTTTTTAAAATTTTTTGTTGCATGTTAAAAATGACTCCGAAGGTTTATATACACTTCGAATCCTTCAAAATCACTTCAGCTATTTATTTTCAATTTAGAAATATGAAAAGTCTGAAATACAGATAATATAACACAGCACATTAGTCTTTTAGAAAATAATTTTTAAAGTAGAATTAATGATTATTTAGTTCATATTCTCCTACAATGTTGATAGCTTCTATTAAAACTGAGTAAAATATACTTTTCATTTAAATGTTGTAATGTTTTGCTCCTTTCTTTCGGTTTTTACAGTCTGTTACTTTAAAAAAGTTTATTACTTTATATACAATCTAACTTACCTATTTTAAATATTTTATTATTCTATATATTCTACCAAAGTTTTATCTTTATATCTATTATGAACTAAACCTGTATTTATTAATACAAACTTAGGTCCGGTAAATATATTTTTGTAATATAAAATAATTCTATAATGTAAATCCAAATAATAATTCTATAATGTAAATCCAAATAATAATTCTATAATGTAAATCCAAATTATAATTCTATAATATAAATCCAAATAATAATTATATAATATAAATCCAAATTATAATTCTATAATGTAAATTAAAATTATAATTCTATAATGTAAATCCAAATAATAATTCTATAATATAAATACAAATTATAATTCTATAATGTAAATCCAAATTATAATTCTACAACATAAATCTATTCTATTTGTGTATAAAACACAAATCGTTCTATTGCATTCCTCTTGGAACCTCGGCAGTTTGTCACCCCCTGCTACATGAATCAAAAAGTAAACATCCACTACTGGTTTTTCAATTCAACTGAATTTTTTTTTATTAAAGAAATATATCTTAAAACTCTTTTCTTAAATGTTATATCAAATTCCTCTTTGCAAAAATGTGTTGTAAATTTTGAACACATTACGTTTCTCCTTCGTTATCTTCTGAATTGAACAATGGACCCATTATTGTATTCTCACAATTTTAAAAAGAAATTAATATAGAAAACATTATTTATTGAAAGCAATCAATAAAAAATGGGTAAGAGATGAATAAAAATAATAAATTTAAATTTTTACCTTATGTGTTGTAATAATAACCTTGTTTCAGTTTTGGAAGTTAAACGGTTTTCTCCTTACCTGCAAGTTATTTTAGTAATATAATATTCGTATCATTTTTTTTAAATTTAAAAAAAAAAAAATAAAACATATTTTAGCGAAACTTTCAGAATATACTATAAATTGAACTAAACGTTATCGTATGCCCCATTTCAGTACTTTTACCTAAATCTCAATCACATCTGTATAAATTTTTATTTAAATTTTTTATGCAATCCATAAAAGAACTTCTTAGGTAAATATTAATGTTTAATATGTTTAAATATTATCAAATTTTAAGCGTGATTCTAAATTTTGATTAATTTAAAACTCTTTTTTGGAGGTCTCATTTTCTATTTATGTAAATCTATATTTATTTTAATAAAATAAAGGCTAGACTTTGATGATTACGTTGAAAGAGTTACGAATTTATAGTTTGTAATCTTCTAAAAC
The DNA here is from genome assembly GCA_010016005.3 of Zanna intricata. Classification (NCBI taxonomy): domain Eukaryota; kingdom Metazoa; phylum Arthropoda; class Insecta; order Hemiptera; family Fulgoridae; genus Zanna; species Zanna intricata. The sequence continues at coordinate 11,142 of JAAAKQ030166344.1, forward strand.
AACACCAATAATTTACTTTCACTTTTTAATTAGTAACTTTACATAAAGTAATTAAATTTTAGCTAGCCAGTTCGAATAAAAGTGATTAAAAACCGCTGGTAAGATGTTTAATCACTAAGGTTAATCACTTAGGTCTGTTGGGGAGGGGGGTGGTTTTTTTTTTTTTATTTAACCTCCGGAACTGCAATTAAGTACATCGTCAGAGGGATGAGATGAATTAATTGTAGCTTGTGTGAAAAAGCCATGCCTGACCGGGATTCGAACCCGGGACCTCCGGATGAAAGGCCGAGACGCTACTACTCGGCCACTGTATATTTACTCTCATTAATGACCAGGTTATTCAGTAAAATTAAGAAAAAAAAAAGGTAGATAAACAAATGCCACTGTCCATTGTCCTATAACCACAATCATGGAAAACAGTAAGTTAAGTGCCGGCCTCAATGGCCGAGTGGTAGCGTCTCGGCCTTTCATTCGGAGGTGCCGGGTTCGAATCCCGATCAGGCATGGCATTTTTCACACACGCTACAATTCATTCATCTCATCCTCTACCTTAACGTTAGATATACCCTAACGGTGATTTCGGATGTTAAACAAAAAAAAAAGAAAAAAGAAAGTAAGTTAAGTGATGATTTGAACTATCCTTTTTGTAATTTACCATATTTTTTCTTTGAATTTAAATTTTTTATAGCATATTATGTTATCTTTGACGTTGATAAATAAACGTGTTACAAAAGTAAGTGCTTATAAATTATTTTTCATCACATGTATCCTAATAAAAATTCTTTTCAGAGCCGTAAAAAAACAAAAGAAAAATTAAAAAAATATAAATTAATTTACATATAAATAAGAACTTAAATTTTGATGCATGTCTATTATATTTTTAATAAATTATTAAGAGATAATAAAGATTTTAAAAACAAAATTAAAAGCATAATTTTAAATGTTGTAAAAAAGAACATTAATTAATTATTTTTTATCTATTAAAATTTAAATATGTTTTAAGTAATTTTGAATTTAAATTGATTTATAATTTTTTTCTTTCCTTATTAATTGTATTCTAAATAAAACTAGCTCCTTATCAAAGCTTCGCCCGCTTTATAAAGTTACTTGCGGTCAATCTTTTTAGTTTATGTTTATTAGTCAAGTAATCAGAGATAATTGCAGCCATATACAGTAACAGTGGCAGTGTCTGTGTTAGCTGAACCACAGCGCCGTTGTATGTCTTTGCATTACTTAAAAACATTGGAAATAAAAAAAAAAAATCCTAAAATAGATTTTAAATATTTATATGAAGTGTATCACTGAATATCACGTTTACTATAGTCGGGAACTTGAGAAAGAGGAGGTAAAAAAGAATTTTGAGGAAGACATCGCAGGAGGTCTGAGTAAAAACGATAAGGTAGAAAATATAGAAGAAGAATGGGAGAATGTTAAAAAAGAAATCCTTAAATCA
>JAAAKQ030166355.1:0-12593 GCA_010016005.3 Zanna intricata
ATGAAACGACTGACACTGGATAGGGAATCTTGGAGAGCTGCATCAAACCAGTCAAATGACTGAAGACAAAAAAAAATAATAACTTATTACAGTAGCTTATTATCCTTCTATTAATTAGTTTTTTTAAAATTCTGTAATCAGTAATTGTTTTTAAAAATGGTTTTTTTTTTTAAATTTACTCATTAAAAAATGTATTAAATTTGTAAAAGGAATAAAAATTTATATTTGTTAATACAGAAAATTCTAAATCCAGAATAGATTGTATAGGTTTTCACAGAAGATGCTTACATGATTCCTATATGCTTAAGATGCTTAGATCATTCACATAACGGTTCTTATTATTTGGTAACGACACTATATATACAAGTTTTTTCATCTCTCTCTTACGGTAATATTAATTTCCGGATGAAAAAATTGAGTGAAAGTGTGAAAAAAAACCAAATCGTTTCATACGACTGGTCATTTGAACATTAACTCAAGTAGTAATTTTTTAATATTGTTATAAATTGATTTTGTATTGTAATTTTATTTAAGAGATTTAAAAATATTTTTTTATATTACTTAAAACTAGGAAAGGTATTTTTTGAATATTGTAGCGAATTTCTAAACAGTTTTTTGAATTTAAGATATTTACACATCTTGCATTACGATTTAATGTACAGACATTAAAAAATTCCTGTAAAGTGTTTATAAAATTGAGTATTTTTGTTATTGAACATATTGAAATGTATGTTAAGTAGAAAAAGCCTGAAAGGGAGTCTGAGGAACCGATGGAAAGTTTAAGGAAGAGAGATATTGAAGAAGAAAATGTAATGGGAAAAGAATGTTTGTGGTAAAGAACAAGCGTGTAACATTGCCATTTTTTATAGGATACCAGATAAAAAAAAGAATTTATCATTCATAAGTATGAAATTAGTTTTTAACGTATAATCCATGATAGATTGATTTTTTCTGCAGGTGGATTGAAAAGTAGGTCGATTTAGAGATTTGTAACTGCATGTGTGGAATTATATTATTATGGTAACCAAATCTATTGTAGATATTTGTATCACCAATTGTTTTAATCAAGCTTTCTATTGATCGTTTTTTATTAGATTCTGCATTTCATTAACTATCTTTTTGTGTTGTACTTTATGGGATACGGAATAAATTACATTATTTTATTCTGTTTTCTCATTGTTTACGATGAATTTTATTCACACAATTTTCTGTATTTTCATTTAATTAAATTAGTTTATTTATCTATTTTAAACGTATATTTTTTTCTTTTTTTTCCATTAATTAAATACGTTTTTACCCATTCCTTTTCTTTTTTTTTTTTTTTTAATTATTCGTTTAGAAAGCTACTGATGTTCAACATTTACTCTTCTCTGTGAAATGTGCACAGATTGAGGCTAACGTATCAGTTTATCGTTATGGGTTTGTGAATTTGCCTTCTATTCGTAATTTGTTACTGGCATATAAATTATGTTAAACTGGCCTGAAAAACATTTTTTCCTTAATCTCCAATCATTTGAGCAGCATAATCTTCATTCCTTTTCATCCAGAGCTAATCTTTTATCATTAACCTAATTGTTATATTACCATCAAAGACCGAAATTAAAGAATGCCAAAATGAGACTGGCACAAGCAAGGACAGCTTTTAAGCAAACAAGAAATTTGCTAGTCAAATATAGAGCTAAGAATTAGAAAAAAAAATTCTTCAAAATATTTGTTTGGAATTTAGCACTACACGTTAGAGAAACATCAATAATCAGAAAACAGAACTGAAAAGAATGGATACCTTTGAAATAAGGTGTAAGAGGAGATAGTAAAAAATTAGATGAATTGATAAAATACAAAAATAAGAGGACTTAAGATAAATAGAAGAAGAAAGGGAAATTATTGTAGAATCTTACAAAGAGACGAACTAGGTTGGTAGGCCATGTATACATTACTAAGATATCTAAATTTAGTAAATTTGATGATAGAGGGATCTGTAGGGGGTAGGAATACAGAGTTGGAACTTACATAATATATTATTGAGTACGTAGAATTTAGTTGTCGCCGTGAAAGACCGATATGTGGCAAATATCGATATTCTCCGGTGAATGTCAACAAATATCAAATACGTCGGTGAAAGGCCGAAATATTTGCTTATTCGGACCTTCGTCGGTATATCTCGACAAACACAGATAAGCTCTGGTGAGGATTGAAATGATAACTAGAAATTAAAAAAAAATTACCCAATACCAATCTCTAAGATAAATAGATTACGGGAAACCGTCTTAAAAAAGGAAGTTTAAATTTAAGCCAAACATAATCTCGTCTAACAAATCCCTAACCTCGTCTAATTAACGTTAAATATGCAAATTATATTTACTGTTTTCCAACACTGGAAGCGAATAATCAAATTCAAAAAACACACTTGTGATAATATTTTTGTTATTTACATACCAATTACTTTTGTCTTTATATAAATATTATTAATATCAGCGACCAAAATTTCTTCTATGCTCAAGATATGAAGATAATTTAGTAATTATCGAGAAATGTTATAGCTGATTCGCGATTACGTCCCAAATAATGAAGCAAAACAATTGTTAAAATTTTCTTGTTACTAACGTATTTAAAAGTAGCGAGTACTTACGGTACAGAAGAAGCTACTACATTACATTTATATTCGTTTATTCTAATGAAAACAGCTATATTCGTCACATTCAATCGATTTCTTTTTTCGAGAGGAACTAAACTCATAAATCGCTCATACATAATCTTTTTTTTTCTTTTTTTTTTACTAAGTGTTAGTCAAACTTTCTTATTTATATTGTTATTTTAAATTAAACAACAATCGCCATTTTTCTACTGATAAAGTTTTCGGCATTGAAATAAATCGCTCGTTGTAGATAGGTTCATAATATAGATTTTGAAATTTAAAAAAAAATGTTGGTTTTAGATAAATAAAATTCGGATAATACAATCGAGATACTTTAAACGAAAATTGTCCGGTGGCAGTTCTTTTCGTTTGCTTATGAGTCCCTCTTTCAAACCCCTCACTAAGCCCCCTGAGAGGTTTTGGAAATTTTTGACTTTCCCGTAAGACTATCAACTTCCATAGTACCAGTTTGATGTGTCTAGGGTGCCTAGAAGTACCACTAGAAACTTGAAAAATATATACATGTCGTTTGTTATATCGCATGTCTCGTAACTACTCTTTTTATTAGAAAAATACCAGTAACATATATTTTATGTAATAAAAATTGAATGTACATAAACTAATATTACAACGAATCTTTATTACTTCAATATATTTGGCTAAAGATTAAATAAACTCTTTTTATCTTACGAGATAAAAGTACAAAGAAAACTAGATGATTCATGATTATCTAGTCATGAAACTGATATTTGAGATTCAAAAATGCTGATTTTTTAAAATTTTAATTTGGGTAAGTTCAGGGGCACACTATCAAACAATTCATTAGCTTGGGCTATTCTCAAAGATGAATAATTTTTAGGAATACAATCTTGTACAACTGATATTCTTTAAGTCATATTTTTATACATGTTTGATTTAAACGTGATAAAAAAAATCAAACAGTCGAAAAATGGGATATTGGTATTTGCATTTTTTGACGTTTCATGACAAAAAAAAAATGGGGGTAATAGTCGTACGTACGTACGAAGTATGTATATGTTGGAGTGTTTGTAGCTTATTACGTTTTGAACGGATAAACCGATTTTGATGAAGTTTTGTACGTATGGGACAATTTGTGGTAAAATTTTGGGTTAATATCTACAGGAGGTGAGTAAATAGTTTCTTTGGGATCAATTTTCTCAATTTTGCAAGCACTTTATATTAAGCTCAGTACTTGTGTGCATACCTATCTCACCATTTTTTTCTTAAATTTTGTCCCAAAATTTTCCCTTCACCAAAAATCGAAAAAAATTATCTTTTTATTTATTGCATATTTTTAACCAATTTTAATATCATTCCTCCTATTCATAGTACTAGTGTAAATAATTGAAATATATATATATATATATTGTGGCAATATTGTGAATTCGGGAACGATCAAAGTTTAAAAATATAGATTTCTTAAATTCTTTAAAACCTTTTTTTTGGTTTATTTATTAAAAGTTTAAATAAACCAAAAAAGTTTAAAATTAAAAGTGTAAACTTTTCATTTTAATATTACAATAAATCTAATCAAATTCTTCCCCCAACACTGTAAAAAAACATTTTTGGTAACTTTTTATTAGTTGTATATTTTTCAATTGAATTTTTTTTTGTTTTTTCCATTTAACAGTAAACGTAGAAAAATCAAAAGATTTCATGGAAGGCAATTTTGAAGGTGGGGGAGCAGAAAAAATTTTAAAATATCCATTTTATGAATTTTTAAAATTTTTTGTTAAACATTGTTTTTTCCATTTAACAGTAAACGTAGAAAAATCAAAAGATTATCTTGGAAGGCAATTTTGGAGGTGGAGGAGCAGAAAAAATTTTAAAATATCAATTTTATGAATTTTTAAAATTTTTTGTTAAACATTGTTTTTTCAATTTAACAGTAAACGTAGAAAAATCAAAAGATTTTCTTGGAAGGCAATTTTGGAGGTGGGGGAGTAGAAAAAATTTTAAAATATCGATTTTATGAATTTTTAAAATTTTTTGATTACTTAAACATACGAGTTTAATGATAAGCTTACAATAAATGCCAATCTCCTTGGCGGATTGGTAGCGTCTTAGCCTCTCATTCGGAGATCCCAGTTTGAATTCCGGTCAGGCACGTCATATTTCATACGCTACAAAATATGTTTCTTATTCCTACGCACAAGCTTCGAAATTATGTAGTGAATTAATTCGTCTAAGCTAAAAACAATAAAAAAGCTTCATCATAAATCATAGCCTCCGACCCCAAAAAAAATCTTGTTCATGTATTATTTTTTATTAATTATTTTTCTACTACTTACAAATATTTATTCTTAACTATTTAGTTAATGCTAGGAAAGTTACAACTTATTTGTCAGCTTTTTCTCTGGTTTCTAATCTGTAATTTAAATTAATCTTACAAAATATTTGCCAAGTATAATCATCATTGTTATTATAAAATAATTTTGATTCAATAACTGAAGAAAATAGATAAAATTTTTTCTAATGTCAGTACTGGTGAATTAAATATCAAAACAAAAAAAAAGAAGATTTTCCAAAAAAACTATAAACGAAGCATTTTTTACTGGTTAATTAGATTCTTAATAAAATAGAATAAAACAATACAGCCGTTTTATTTGTATACTTTTTAAAAGTATTAGTTACAAAACTATATCGACTGGAACACCAATTTCTACTTTCGTTAATCAGACTAAAATTAATACACATGCTAGTCAATCAGAATAACTTTGATTTGAGTGTGCTATAAAGAGCTTAAATTTCGATAAATATGGTAAACTTTTTATTCTTTTATTTATTTATTTATTTTTTGTATTTAAAATCATTGGTGTAGAAATATACTTTTATTTGCAGAAAATATTAAATCTTCTTTAATTTAGTATTATTTTTCCATTTAATTTGAGATAAAAATAATTCAACTGCTTTTTCCATTTGAAATATCTCTTATTTTATTCAAGAGGAAAAGATGTTAAAATGTATTTTTAACTGAAAATATTGCTCGTCTTTTAAATGTCCTTCTGTTAACGCTTTAATTCCATATTTAACTTTTTGTTTTCTTTTCTGAAAATTTTTATTAAGCTAAGCTGGATAAAGAAATTTATTTATTTATTTTTAAAAAATTGTTCAAAGAGTGACTTGGACGTTATTAAAACAAGAGATTCAGTGCTGATAAACGAGGCGCTTTATATAAATATATTTAGATTACTGGATTTGAGTTTTCTGTTGTATATTTTAAAAATTTCTGTTGTATAATTTAAGTAATTAAAAATTACTTAATTATTTATTTTTATATTTATTTGTGGGTTTTTTTTCTTTAAAATAGTAAAATTTTAAATTAAGATGGAATTATTTTTCTGTTTTATTACTAAAGTATTACACTTCCTTCCCTTTTATATCTTTTTTCATACTCATACCTCAAATGGGTTTCTTTTTATTTTCCATCATTTTATATTTTTTTATGTATATTTACTTTATGTTATTATTACTTTCATTTATATCTGCAAAATTTTTCGTTGTTTTTACGTTTTTAATTAAAATTTTTGAATCGGACTTCTCATCGTTTGAAAAAAACTTGTGTTTTGACTCGTAGTTCACTGTTGTATACTAGTAAAAAATCGAATAATTAATAATCTAAAAAAATGATTTTAACACTTTCCTCCTTTTTCATTTTAACCAGTTATTTTTAGTTTTAGAGAAGTTATCCCCCAAAAAAACTTCTTTTGCTAAAAGAAAGAGTTCATTTTTCGAAAGTTCTTTTTTGACATTCCCATTGTAGGGATTTACCCCATTATTTGCACGCCAGTAAAATATTTTTATTTTATTTAATATTTCAATGAATTTATTTCATCTATGTAATTATTTCTTATGTTTTAAAAAATATATGCAGAAAAAAATATATTTAACTAAGTTAGTTTTATTTTTCGTTCAGTAGTTTTATCGAATGAATTTTAACGTTTAAAAGATAGTTCGTTTACAAGTATAGCCTACGTCTACTACTCTCATATTACGAGTATAGCCTACGTCTACTACTCGCCTATTGACGAACAGTAACAATAAATAATCGATTTAAAATAATCATTAAAATAACATTGAATGCAATAAAATCGGAAATAAATGGCCATGTTTTTTTTAAGGTTAATTCTTTTTTTGGCGGACCTGTGAGTGGGAAAAATCTCCGGTTTGCCGTCACGTCACGGTATCGTACTGGCTGACTCACTGAGTGACTGATTGACATTAATTCTAACCCCTAAGGAGGCCTCGGAACGAAAAATATCAAGAGACCTTTTTTGTAGGAGGTGCGCTGAAACCGACCAGAAAAATCCGAAATCTTGAAATTTCCTCCCAGGGGTGGGGATTACGCCCCCCAAAATTTTAGGACGACTACAAAGAAATGTCTGAGCGAAACGTCGCGGAGAAACTTTTTGTAGAGCCCGTAAAACTGCTTAAGAGTCGAGAAAGGAAATTTGGCCCCTGCCTCCATTGGACCCAAAATTCCAAAAAAACTGTCTTTTTGTTTTTTTAACATTTTCGGCCGTCTTACCGCTCTCCTAAAACTCCCACCGAGGTCGAAATCATATTCCATTATAGGTTTGATCCGGAAGAATGTGAGAAACTCCATACAAAACGTTCCAAAACTCTAGAGGGTCGGGCAACCCCAAAATTAAAATTTCATTGTCTTCGAGAGCGTGCAAGCCTTTTTTTCGACATGCGAGCAACTTTCTTTACTTATCTGTGATCTATGTTTTTTTATTGGTGCCTCCCCTTCAGAAAACTCTAAAGGTTTATTATAGACTTTTAAACCGATCAAGCGATCGGGAAAAATTTTGAGATATGAGGGCTTTTTTGGAATACTGTGTATTTTTTTTTTTGAATATTGTAGATTTACTTATTAATTTTCTTAATTAATTGCCTATCCCAATTTATATCATCCCAATATTAATTATCATTCTGCATGCATCTCCGTTATAGTAAATTTAAATTTTATTAGAGCATTAAAATACACCCCCAGGCCAGCTAAACGAAGTATTAACTTCTGCCGGTCAGTCCTGCCACTGACCATATTTTAATTTTTTTTATAGTATTTACATGAATATGGATTTTGATCCTTTACTAAAATAATCGGTTTTAAATAGATTAAAGCAGAAAGAGACAATTAGTGATAGCTAGTTTTTCTAAAAAAACCTTTTATGGAATTACAAAGTAGGAATTCTACTCAGTTTTAACGATTTTTTTATTTCCTTACAGAGGATGTTAGCAAAAGATAATGACGGATAAATATTAAGGAGAACTATCTTAATTTTTTGAGAAGTTTTTTTTGTATTCCAAAGTTCCCCTTTTTCTACAGCAAAAAATTCTAAGAAAATATTTTAAATAAAATGGTAGTAACATAATAAAATTTGAAAAACTTTGCCAAGAAATGTTTTTTAGTTCTTAATTTCCTTCGAGGTTTTCACTATTAATAAAAAACATATTTTGGATTCTAAGGACAGATACATTTATCGAAAATTTCAAGTTATTTTCAATTTTAATGAAATAAGTAAAATTTTAACCTGCTTTGGCAGTTTTTCTTTTTGTTATTTTCCTTAATTTTGTTACGTTTAAATTTTTAATTGCTAATATTCCTCTCAGCCGAAGCAGTTTTGTTTTAATAACGTCAACAAGATAATGCCAGCTATCAGAATTATGCTAACGAGCAATCATTTATTCATTTCCTTTCCACGCTCATTGTTATCTATCGTATTTCTTGTACCGATGTGCTATTATACAGCGCGTTAAAAAAATAATAATACACCTCTCGTGCTCTGGTACAATACGTAACATCGACTTACTTTACAAACTTGCTGGAATGGTCCCCGTGAAGTGCAAACGTATTTGCAAGCGCTTCTTTTTCTTGATCTAGGCTCTCACAAGCTATTTATGTAGAATTTTCTTGGTGAAATTACGAATAAAATTGTGAAGTTTCTGGAAGCTGTGGGAGTTTCCTCCATAATTATTACTTTTTGCATTAACTTAGAAGTAAAAATCCCGTGGGCTTAACTCTGGGAACGGGGTGACCACAAATTTTTAGAAATGATTCCTCCAAAAACTTCTTTAAGCAATTTCATGTACTCCCTAGCTGCATGCGAGGCTTGCCGTCTATTTGAATCCATGCATTATCAATTTCGTTCTATGTTCGCTTTCCTGTGAACTGGTGAATAATTTCAAAATATCGAACTGTACTTATTACTTCTGCGAAAAATATTGAACCGACTGTTCTTTTCCCGATATTACTCCAATCTAGGCTATGTTGAGAATTTCAGGTACGGCATGTGAACTCACCGTGCTGGTCTAGAGGTTAATGCGACATCGAAAATCAGATGATTCTGAAGTCGACAGTTCTAAGATTAAAATCCTAGTAAAGATAGTTAGTTTTATACGGATTTTAGTACTAGATCGTAGATACCAGTATTCTTTGGTGTTGGGTTTCAATTAACCACGCTTCTCAGGAGTGGGTGACGTGAGATAGTAGAAGACTACCCTTCATTCACATTCATACATATCATCCTCATTCACCCCTGAAGTAATACCTTACCGTATTTCCGGAAGCTAAACAGAAAAAGAGAGAGAGGTCCGGCATGTGAATTGTCGGTAAACCATGAACGTGAGTTCTGTAGCCAAATTTCGCATGGGCTTTTAAGGACAACGTCTCATAGCAGTTGATGTCTTGCAGTTTTTTTTCATCGAGTACTGATGGTCTTTCACTTCATTCATAGTCTTTCACTGATCCCGTCTCCCGATATTTTTCGATTAGCACTCAAACTACGTCGATTAGGTACCGGTGTATCAGGAAATCCAACGAAAATCTGGTCTTTTACCTTCTTCGTGTATTCACCATGCTTACGGACGACGTATTTAACGAAAATACTTACTGTTCTAAAGTTTACATCATTCTGAGCGCAAATGGAAAGACACGGTCTAAGTCTTTCAATGGCGGCGAACAGAAAATAAAAAATACCGAAATCATGTTACACCTTCTTGTTTTATAGTCATCGTCTGACTGGCTCACTGATGAAAACTACAAACAATCCAGGATTACCAACCTTTGCAAAAACATTACTCGCTGACCAGGGAGTGTCTATGTACGTGTGTAGTTACTTGTGGAACCTACTTTGGCCGGTGAATCTTATATTATATAATTAAGAATTTATTTTCTTAATTCGGATAAATTTTTTTTTTTTTTTAATTTTGCTGCATTATTTATATTCATCATTGAATTTGATATCATCGTTAGTACTTTGTGAAACATCACTGTCTTTTATAAATTATCCTTTAAGTTAAAATAAGGTACTATTTAAAATGTCAGTTGAGTCTCGGAGATCTTCCATTTTTTTATATATATAAGTATTTCTTTTCATTAGATTTCTTGTAACAAAATCATTAATAAAACGTAATATGAAAGTTACAAGCTAATTGTAAGATTTATATCAATTAAGAAAAATTGATTACTATTATTAGAAAATAATTAGTTTAAAGCGTTTTTTATCAGTTATTAAATGTAAATAAATGTATTACTATGTTATTCATCAATTTAAAATTTAAACTGAAAAAATTTAGTAATGTGCGTTTGGATTGAATGTAATGGTTACTTAAGTATTTCCTTATATTAATTAAATTATTTATTAGTGTATTTATTAAGTAAATTTTTAATTGCGTATTCATATTTAAAATATATTTATATTCTGTTTCTATACTCTACTTAATTTTTGAAAATTTTATGATTACTTAGATAATTAGGCTATTGTTTTTATTAATATTTTTTAAAGATTTTTGTGGAAGGATTAAAAATATTTTATTCCCTGGGATAAAACTTTTTGTTACCATAATACTGAAAAAAAAATACAATAAAATATTTTACTTTTTTTATTATTATTTCATTCTATTTATTAACTTTCTGTTTTAGAATATTATCCTAATACAGTCTGAAGTTTTTTTTACATAATTCTACTTTTAATTAAAATATACAGAATTAAAATAAATTAAATTTAACTGTTAAAATTTAAATGTTAATATAATTAAAAAAGTAAATTGGTTGGGATATCTCATTGCCTTTTTCTTGCACGCGTTTATTCTCCTTTTTATTTTTTACATATACGTAAAAGATAAAACAAAGAATAAAAGAAGTATTGAAAAAGAATTAACCGTAAAAATATGCGTATTTCTTTTTTAATTTTTAGCGAAATGGTATTGGTTATTATATTATTTGACAAGAATATTTTCTTCGTACAATATCCTCACATGTTTGTATGAATTTTCCTTTATTTCACATTTATATTAAAATATTCCTAACATGTTACCGTTTCATATATAAACAACAATACTGTATATTGTTAAATATACAGTTATTTTTAATTATATTAATACTGATTTAAGATAAAATTTAAAATTTTGTTCAGCGGTGAGTTTTTTTTTGTTTAAGCTTTTTATTGTTTAATGAAATTTATTGAAAATAACATTAACAGTATTATTAAATATTTTGTAATTGTAAATATATGTTTTTTTATATTGTTGATATGAAAGGATTTCAAATAATTATTTCCGTAAAGTGTACTATTTGTATTAATATTTGTGGTTCCCCATCGGTTCTTCCACTGAAGACCTATCCGTGCAGTGTCTTTCGGTCTTGCAGGAATGCGCCTAATGGGAACCTAGTTATTGGAGGATGCCAATAACCAGGTTCCTACCTAACCTTTTCATAGATACATCAATTTTTTATGAAATTACAGTTTTAAATCCTAGACCTGACAAGATATATTTGTTAATTAGTAATGTTAATTAGTAAAATGACTAATTAATGCTTATATTTTATTATCAGAATTGTAAATTATATCATTCTGAGAAAATTGATGTAATAAAGTCTGTAAAAAAAAAAAAAACAGAAAAAAAAGAATAGACTTTTATTAAAAAAAAAAAAGAAGAAAAATAAACAGAAAAAAAGTTAACAGAAAAATGTTATATATGTTATAAAATGTAACTTATTCTTTAGGATATAATTTAAAATTTTGTAAAATGGTATTAAGAATTGGTAAAATATATTATTAAGCTTGATACAAATTATTTTGCGAGAAATAAAAATCATTCCATCATTAAAAATTATGGAAAATTTATACGTAATTAAATAATCTTTGAGTTATTAAGATAACCACTAGTTTTCATATTTTATTAATTTTTTATTTGATGTTCTGTTTCGTACGGATATTAAAAAAATAAACAAAAAATAAAATTTATCACTTTATACACAATGTGTAGATGGGAAATAATGATAAAACTAAAAATAATATAGTACTTAAAATATTAACGATTTAGATATTTTATTCTTGCAAATTTCTATTTTTATTACAAGATAAATCTGGAAGTGTTGTCATGGAATTACCTTTAAATGATTTATTTTACAATTACACCTCATTTAAATTCGTTTCATTTTGACTGGAACTCACAATTTATCTAATTACCTTCATTTTATTTTAATAATGATGTCTATTAGTTATGTTTTATACGTACGTACGCGTGTGTGTGTGTGTGTGCGCGCGCGCGTGTGTGTGTGTTTTGTTTTTTTTCTTAAGACGGAAGAAAAATAAACAATGAGATTATTTTTACTCTTTGAAACTATATTTCCTTTTTTATATTTTAAAAGAGTTTTTGTTGTAAGTCGCCGAACAATTACGTTATTAATAATTTTCATTTATAAAAACATCCATTTTTAATTTAGTTTTTTTTTAACGTGAAATTTTAATTTTCTATTTTGAACTCCGGTTTAAAATAATGCAGATAAATTTTTTGATTAATTTTATTAAATTATCATTAATAAAAGTTAGTATTATTCTTTTAATAATAGCGTGTTGGTGGTCCGGTTAAGGATGTCAGAAAAACATACAACGGGCTGCTCGTTGAAGTTGTAAATGACGGCCAGTCA
>JAAAKQ030166366.1:0-30493 GCA_010016005.3 Zanna intricata
CGGATTTGAATACTAGATCGTGTATACCGGTGTTCTTTGGTGGTTGGGTTTCAATTAAACACACTTCTCAGGAGTGGCCGACCTGAGATTTTACAAGACTACACTTCATTCAAATTCATACATATTATCCTCATTCATCCTCTGAAGTAATACCTTACGGTAGTTTCAGAGGCTAAACAGATAAAGAGAGAGGGGTTGAAAAATCATCAGCCTTTTTGTCATCAGAGAAAGATCTTCTAATAGAGCTACGTATATTACACTACTTTATATTGTGTTATTAGCTACATTTTTTATTCTATATTATTTATTTATTTATATTCATAAATCTATGTATTATATTAATCTGTACTATAAAACATCCTGATCTGACTCATCATCAATAATAATAAACTAATGAAGATAAATTGATGGAAATTTGTGTACACGTTCTTATTACAGCGTAAGTGCGCACTGGGAAAGGATTTTGAAATTCAAAGTTTAAATGCAATAATGAATTTTACTACGTTTTGAATTTATCGGTAACTATGAAGACATCAACTTGATTTTTGGTGTGTGTAATGTTCATATGAATATCTAAAAAGTAATTTATAGATTTTTCGAAATTCAATCTAAAGAAGAAAGGTAAAAATACTTTGAACAATGATGGCAAATTTTCCCCATTTCAGACTATTGTAAACAAGATATTCATAAAATAGTTTGGGCTTGCAAATATTCTTCAGATAAATATCTAAAAAACTATTTTTAGGTGTTTTGAATTAATTTTTTAAGGATTATGACGATGTATAGCGCGACGGCTCAACGAACACATCTACTGCCACTACTTATGTACGACGCTACTGGCCGTATTTATTTTCATTGGTTCTAGAGATATAACCAAAATAAATTTTTATTTAATGATACATTTGGATCTTACAAGGGAAGGCACATAGGTTCGAATCAGAATTCGTCTCCTTTTTTCTTTTTTAACTTTTCAAAAATTTCTTTTTAATCATTTTTTATTTAAATATATTGATTTATTAATAATTAATAACCCTGTGATTGTAAACAAATTTTTATAGTAAATAATAAAAAAAAAAAATATGACAAAATTCAGAAGTTATTAGTAAAATAAAATATTTTATGGACTTTTGAAAATGGCTATTGGTGAATCCTTTGACTAATACTAATTGAAAATTATAATTTAGAATTGTATTACTTTTGGATTTTCGTACAACGAAGTGATATGGTGTCTACATCAGATTTTTAAAATTCTTTCTCTTTTTGCTGTTTAGCGGTACTGTTTAGCGGAACAACGGTAAGGTATTACTTCAAAAGAATGAATGATGATGATATGTATGAATGTGAATGAAGTGTACTCTTGTACAATCTTGGTCGACCACCCCTGAGAAGTGGGTTAACTTAAACCCACAACCAAAGAACACCGGTATGATATAGCATTCAAATCCATATAAAATTAACTACCTTTACTAGAATTTGAATCTTAGAACTCTTGACTTCGAAAATCAGCTGATTTGCGATGTCGCATAAACTACTAGACCTACTACTAGGTGGGCAAGATTTTAAAAAAAATTGAACAGGCTTAACTTTTTATTTATCGTTATTGTCGCAAAAGCATAAGTTAATCAATACAGAGGGCAGAGGCCCCCCGACCGGCTAGTATACAAATAAATCAATATAAATAAAATTTTTTTCTGGTAAGTATTAACAAAAAGGATACAATACTTGGAATTTCACTAAATAGCACCTATTCTGTACCTCCTAAATCTCTCATCCAACTTTAGAAGAGTTTAATAAAACAATTTTATTAAAAAAATTCTCCTTAAAACATGAAACTAACACACCGTATTTTATTACTGTGCTTTACACCGTTCCTAAAATAATTATCATAACAGAAGCCAACTGATGTAGAAGTATGTACAAAGCAAGAACCTCTGTAATTGAGAGATTTTAATATTTTTAAATTCAGAGAACTCAAAACAAATCGAAACTGTGAAATTTTTTAACAAATAAAAATATTTTGTCTTTTATATAGTACTTTTATAACAGATGGGGAAAATTAAAAGAATCACCAGATCGAATATAAAATAATAACTACCGTACGAAGACTGGATACAGAAGATAGAAGACAAACTGTCGTCATCAATCGTTTCTCGTCTAGCGTATACGTAGAATAGTCGACCGACTCGGTCACGTGTCTCACCCACAACAAGAATGAAGCGCCATTCTATTGTCATGAAATGAATATTTATAAAAGCTATAAATATTTGGCTTTGTTTCAGCAACGGTAACTGTTCACATACAAATTTACTAATTTTATAATAATGTAAAGTTATGTATATTTTTGAAAATAATATTAAAACAAAAAAATTGTATTCCATGCAGGATGAAATATTTTTAGAGTTACTGAATAAAAATATTTGATATGAAAATAACCACATTTAAAATAGTTATACATAAGGAGTTGAGTTACTAACGGTAAAAAGACTACAGTTTACAACCAGCCAGTTAAGACTACTATATCTAATTCTTTCATTAAATAGATATTAAAATCATTAAGTAATTACCGTATTATTTATGTTGAATGTAAGACGACCAGGTTTTTTTTTTAGAAAATTCTTTTCTAGCAAAATAAAAACACACTAAAAAAATATCTAACATCTAATAATACTCCAGTAGAATTTACCTGAATTGTGTTAAAACACCTATACTCGTACAAAATCCAAATAAGGTAATAAGTAAATCAATTCCAGATGGATTGTTAACTAGAGTAAGAAATATGAAAATACATTATATCTTGTCAGGACATAACAGCATATTATTTACGTTATCCTATTACATTATCTTATTTTAATGGATAAGTTTGGACACCAAATTTTTGAAATCGATGCAGCCGTTTGGATGTAGAAAATAACTAATTCATGCTCGCTCACAGGGAGAGAAGAGGAGAATGGAATAGGGAAATATGTAATCCTTCTTTTCCAGTCATAGCTGTGTAAAATGGCTTAATTATATTTAAAAATAAATGTTCACCCAACTGATATTATTTCCTACAATAAAGAGTTAATTTGTTGTTTTGTATGTTCCGGACTTTCTTACGGCTGTTACTATATAAATAACGTGGAGCACAAACTGCTGCACGTTTTTTATTTTATTTGAAAAAATACTCTAATTTCAATATCCAAACGAGCGGTCTAATCCTTATCCGGATTAACAATTTTTACACGGCTAGGGTTATAACAATGTCTCTGAACAGCACCTTCTCCAAATCTCCTAACCTCCTATAACAATTTTACAAGTAATTTGATAAAACTTTTTTTGTCTTTAAATAAAAGCTACCATCATATCGGATTTCATTATTGCACGTTCCAGAAATAAACGTCAAAGTACGCGAATATTTCTCTATTCGCGTACACAGTATTTGCGTACACAAATATATAGACAATGATAGTGTTCACTTTATATATTATATATATATAAAACTAGACATATGTATTTATGTGAGCTTAGTAGCAAACGACAGTAATAATGAAGACGTCAATGGGAACCTTTTTACACTTTCAACAGTATATAGCATGGCATACTTCCATCACATTCTTTTTTTTTGAAAGAGAGAGGTGCATAAATCAGCTGCCTACAGAAGTTTCAGTACCTTATAAAGATACAACATAAATATTTTTAAGAAAAACTTTTACCCATGATTTTTGTCATAGGATGCGAATATCATTATTATAAAAAATCCTTATAAAACAAGGATGAAATGGATTATGTTATAGTACTAAATATTGAAAGTATTGCACAAAATTAAAAAAAAAATCATAATAAAAATATCTAACGAAAAAGTTTTAATTCTTCCTGGCATTATTTATTTTTATACAGTGGAAAAATAATATAATGAACAAGTTAACAATTATTTTTTGATGAATTATATATTTAAATAAATCAAAAAAAATTTTAAAGATTCAAAAATCGGTATTTTTTATTTTTCTGCTTTTCCACCTCCAAAATGACCTACCAAGAAATTGTTTGATTTTCCTACATTTATAATGTTAAACAGAAGAAATTATAAAAAAAAAAAAAAAAAAAAAAAAAAAAAAGGAAATACCAATTAAAAAGTTACCTCAGATTTCTTTTTGGGTTTGTAAGTGAATTGTGATGAAATTTTATTGTAATATTAACTAATAGTTAATTAAACTTTAAGTATTATTAAAATATTTTTTAATAGAATGTTTTAATTATTTTCAATATTTGATCGACTCCCATACCCCAACAATAGCCCCGAAAGTATTTTTTTGTCTTTCACTAATACTATGCCTAGAAAGACATTAAAATAAATTTGGTTAAAGTATATGCAATATGTAAAAAGATAGCGTTTTTCAATGGTTAGGAGGGAATTATAGATTCTTTTTATAAAGTGGTAAGATAAGCGTACATGCATATACTGAGCTTAATATAAAATGAGGTTATGTTTTCAAAATTTTGAGAAAATTGACCACAAAGAAACTATGTACCCCATCCCCTGGACCCCAATCTAAAATTTTGCCAAAACATTCCCCATATACACGAGTATCTACACAAGTTTTCATCAGAATCCGTTTATCCAGTCAAAAGTTATTAATCTTCAAACAAGCCAACACAGGAAGACATACGTATGTACTCGCACTTTTTTGGGTTTCCTGGATCATGAAACATCAAGAAACACAAAAGAACTTATACTTAATTTTTTGACTGTCACCATAGTTTCCTAGAGTATTCTCTAGATCTACTAAGAAAGTAAAAATATTTAAGTTATTTATTTTTATAAATTACAGTAAATGATTTAATTAAGAAAATTTCAACAATTTTTATGCATTTTCAACAATCAATCTCCAATACAAAATTTTACCAAGTAATTAGTATTCAAATAAAACACATTTACATAAACTGTCATCCCCATGTACTGTACTGGATGAGTACAGTTTAACTGTTTATAGTTTAACTAGAAACTTCCATATTACATTCAAGTCAGTGATGTTCGTTGATTCATTTTTTATAAAAGTCCATCAGTAACCTTTTAAAGGTTGTTAATTCTACATAATTATAACGTTTCATGATATACTGAGAGGACAGCTCAATATATCACCTATCCGAGGACTGTGTTTCCTGTATCCGGTGGTGGAAGAGGGTTAATGCGCTTACCGTGTAAAAGTCTAAGCCTCCTAATCTTTTCTTGCACATATATGAAAGCGCGTGCTTACACAAACACACACACACATACGATATATATATATATATATATATATATATATATATATATACCCATCGCCGCTTCGCTCGCGACAATTTAAATAGGATTGTATAGATTGATTTAATTAAAGTAACTGACTCATCAATATTAAGCTTTATTTGTAGGGCTTGTTTAATGAAAACAAGCAATATGTGACTTTTTATCTGAATCTCAGATAGAAAGACATATTATTTATTATAAATATATTATAATATATATATATATATATTATTATATATTATATTATATATATATTATAATATTATAAATATACATTATGAAGAAATATTTTTAAAAGATAGATATACGAGTATACCTCACAAGTCAGTATAATTATATAACAAAAAATTATGTCAAAACTCTTAGTGCCCTTCGTTAGTGTCTTTCCATTCGGTGTAAAAACACTAAATTGGATGGATAGTTTACTCTGGAGCATGCCACATACAATAAATTTGCCGTGAACAAAATCAATCTTCTCTTAAATTGATTCTTAAAAATTTCAGTGATTCTCTTATGACTTATTAATAGTCATTGCATAGCGGATTTTAAACGAAGATTGCATCCTTTTAAACTCCAACAGATTATCAGAAGTTATTAGTGGAGTGCGAGGAATAAAAACTGATTCTCTTTAACCATAATCAGTCGTAATTGTAGCTCTGACTACACTTTTTGGGAGAGCTATTTTTGGGTTTACTAATCGTAAACCGTAATTTACGGAGACAGTAACAGTGAGGATGATGAGCCGGTGTAATTAATAACATCAGGTTATTATAAAAACAGATGATTTCAGTATGGTCAAAGTGTATCGTAATTTATGGCGTCAGATAGACATCAGAGAGAACTAAAAAAATATTATGTATGATTATTTATGATACATAACAGACTGAATAAATCATTAATATTAGAAGGTGTTGTTTAAGACTACTTAAAATCTCCACTCAACCACCTTTCCCTATTTCAAAAGCAAGACATACAAAATCGTGGAACCTTTTTTTGTTATTGATATAAAATAAATATCAAATCGATATCTCTTTTAGAAGCTGATAAAACCGAAAAAAAAACCAAAACAACATTTCACCCCGTTAGAGGTCAAATTTCGCAAATCTTCTTTTCTTAGCACACCTCTACAATGTAAAACGAATATTTTTCTCAAAATTTAGTGTCCTAACTTTAATAGCTTAGGCTGGGGATTGATGAGTGTATGAATCAGTCAATTTGGACATCTTATTTTATAAGTATACAGATGTATATAGTTTGGTCCAGGCGAACCCAGGAACTAATCAGGGGCTCCTCTTGGCCCACTCCAGGACCGAGTCAGCAATTCCCGTCTGTACAGGAGGTGGAGCCCTCTTGAATCCTGCAGTATTCATTACTCTCATGGTTGTGAGTAATGAATTAATTAAGTAATAATCTTTTTCTTTCTTTATTTCAATAGTTCAACCCCATCGCGGCTAGGGCGTCGGTCTATGGCTTAAAACCTTCTCTGGGTTAACACTAATGTATGTTGTAAATCTGAGAGCAATCGGTCGGTTGGTTCTCAGTAAAGCGAGAACAAACATACAAACTTTTGATTTTATAAGCAAGATATATGATCACACAAAATCTTTACACATCAACCGTGTTTCATTATTCAGGTGAGTATATGTATTTATTAAATTCAAAACCACTAATTGTTTTTTCAACGGTTTTGAGAGTTGAATTAAAAAAAGAGCTTAATTACCAGTAAAAACTGTAGAAAGAAAACCCGACTATTAAAACTATTTTCACTAATTTCTTCTTGTTATGATGCTTGCCCTCAATTATTTTTTTATCTGTACTTGTTGGAAAAACTAGTACTAGTGAGATTCATTACACTCATATATTAGTTATACGAGCGAATTGTATCTCTGAACATTTGACTGCTGGTGTCACTCACCGTCAGGCAAGAAAATTAGGTAGCAGATGTAGATAAATAGTAACAATGGTGACAACTGCTTTTTGTATTAAACATATTTGACGGATCCTTGTGTTCTCTTTTTTACTTTTTATTAAAGTAACACAAAAAAAAACGAAAAAGAATAAATTGGAATGTTCATCCTACCGACTAGGATAGATCAATAGAAGGGGTATTTCGTAAATTAAATGGAAAATTACGAGATATCCGGATAAGTTTATCCACAATTTTAGAATAATAGTAGCATAGTCTGATGTGCCGGTGGAAAATTTCCATGTAGATTCAAAAATGCAAAAATTTTGTACACAGATTGCAATTTTTTCCCCGGAAAATGTCGGCAATAATTCTTAAACGATAAAAAAGCAATAGATTATTTTTATAAATAAATTTAATTGTGATATATTTAAGTCTAGATCGCTAGAACAGTAGTAAGTAAAATTCTGAATTTACAAAAATTCATTGCTTTACCTCTGATGATGTCGTCGTGTTAAAATTATGTGTAAACGCGGCTATCAATAGGATACAATGACATTGTTTCCCAAATTATTACGAAAAATAAACTGATAGTTCATAAAATCATCCATTAGTGTGCATACAATTTGAAAACGCGGAAATTGTTGTTGTATGTCCTAAACCAAATAATATCGCCTGCATAACACTGTGCAGGCTGTTAGCTGTGCAAATTTGTGGCAGTGTAGTTAAAATTTTAATTAACATATATCTTCACGAATTGCAGGAGTAATAGTGCAAAAAGAAGGAAATAAATAATTAATAAATTTGGCATGAACATAAAAATCATACGATATATTTAATTTCAGCTTTTACATAATAAAAACAGTTTCTAACAAATTTCTTATCACTACTAATTTTGATAATATAATGCCTACACTAACAGAATTATACAACAAATAGAACATAACATTATACAAACAAGACCTAATGATACTAGGAAAGAAAAAAGTCGTTAAAAATTTAAAAAAAAAAGGAATGATTGAAAAGTAAACAATTTGTTTATTTTTCCTTTAAATTTCACATTCCCGGCTATAGTTATATCGCTGCTGCAGCATCATATATATATATATTCATCGGCCATAATTTTGGGTATTGAGGGTTTTTATAAATTTCGATGTTTCATGATCCAGAAAAAACAAGTCGAAAAAAAAGATTTAGAAAATTCCGGAAGATGTTATGTACGAACACTTGACATACGAATGGTACTTTGATTACAACTTCCTTCTTCGAAAGGTTTCAACAATTTCTATTATAGGGCACCGATGTCATAAATTTATGATAATATTAAGAAAAGAAAGAGATAATTTGAATTTTTAATTTTTGTATAGTGGTTATTCATTAATTGAGATTTAGTGCGATGAAAGCACTTATTAAAATTTTAGAAGTCTTAAATATTAAATCAATCTGATTTAGGGGTGGAGAGATTATTTAATTTTATCTATAAATAATTTTTTCCTCACATTTCGAAAATCCATTGGTCAAAAAAATATCTCAGTTTAGGCCTGATTTCAACCCAATAGGGATCATAAAGATATAATTTTTTTCTCTTCAAACAAATTGGAATCTTTTTTTTAACCTTTTGAATAACCTTACAAAAAATCTGACCAACCTACTGAAGCAAACAATTACTTCAATAAATACATTTTTAATAGCTAAAAAGAAAAAAAGTTGCATTATCTGAAAGAAACTTATAAGACAACAAAAACTCTCCTACAAGATGAGAAAAATATATTATACTGCTTGAAATGTATTATTAGACCGATTAGTAAGAAAAAAAAACCTACAATTTGCTCT
The DNA here is from genome assembly GCA_010016005.3 of Zanna intricata. Lineage (NCBI taxonomy): Eukaryota > Metazoa > Arthropoda > Insecta > Hemiptera > Fulgoridae > Zanna > Zanna intricata. The sequence continues at coordinate 9,003 of JAAAKQ030166366.1, forward strand.
GCTACGCTTTTAAAGAAATATTGGACTGTTTATTTAAAAAGGTAACTTCAAACTAAGTTAACCTTTGTTTATCGCGATATATTTAGTAGAACTTATAGCATGATAATCTACTTTTTATCCTCATCTATTTTACGTAATGCACGCGCATAACATAGATTAAGCCACATATTTAATAGATGCAATGCTGAATTGTTTAACATAATCATTATACAAGTGTTAAGGTATAATGTTAAGTATATTTAATGTTATCAACTTGTTTCACAAGTATTGCTACAATAAATAAAGTAATTTCCGAGTCTTAAAATAAATACGTTATGCTAAATTAAAATGAACAGAACCCACCGGGTTGGTCTAGTGGTAAATTCGTCGTCGTAACTCAGTCAAATCCAAGTAAGTTAGTAAGTTATCAAGTTCAAATCCTAATAAAGGTAGTTGGTTTTATTCAGATTTGAATATTAATTCGTGGATACCAGTGAACTTTGGTGGTTGGGTTTCAATAAACTACAACTCAGGAATGGTCGACCTGAGATTGTTCAAGATTACGCATTAAAGTTACATTACACTGATAATTCGTTTATAACTTTAATTGTATGCGACTATAAAAAAAAACCTAATTTATACTATTTATTTTATTTTTAAATAGTTTAAATTTAAACTTAAATAAAAAAAGTGACAATATAATCAATTTCTTTCTAATTTAATATAACATTTTATTATTTTTCTTTTCTTTTACAAGAAAATTTTGTTACAGTGTAATTAGTAAAAGTTTAAATTTTTATTATTTTCCAATCATTTATGCCTGATTGATCCTTTTTTTTAATACTGTATAAGATGAATCCAATTTCTTTGGAATAACATAATAAATTTAAAGTTTACAGTGCCACAACGATTTTAAATTAAAATTATTATACGAGGGTAAATTCTAAAATAGGAGGCCTGTTTTCAGAATCTGAGTTCAATGTAACCTTTCAAATTTCTTTTAACTATCAATTCTTAATTTTGGTCTCCTATTTCATTTAAAATTTGTTTTTTTCAATATCTCAAAAACTAACTGTAACTTAAAATCAACATATTGCAGGTTCCGAGAAATCGTAATAAGAGTTCTTCTTTTAAAAACAGAACACTGAAAAATGTGAATGATTAATCCATACCTAAAGAATTAAATTTCACTGGAAAAAAAATTAATGAATTTTGAATGGGGAAAAGGGAACTTAGCTTAATTTTTTATGAGATCGGTCTATACTGTCTGTTTATCAACATTCTTAGCAATACAATTTAATTTTAGTAGCATAACATAGATACCACAAAAGATATTTTAAATAAATAAATTTAAAAAAATAAGCAAAAACCTGAGTAATACCACGAGAATAAACATCAGATTAAATAACTGTAATACATTTTGTAAATAATATTACTTAATTGCAAAGTATTCAATTAAAATTAATTGTTACATAAATTATATTTTCATTAAACATTGCCAAAAAGTGACATTGTAAAAAAAACATTACAAATTATTTTATTATTCTTCTTCATGTGATATCCAAAACTATCTAAAACGTATACTGAAGCCTTATTTAATTTGATAAGTTTAAAAACAAATAAACATACCACCGACATTAAATAGATTACAAACAAAACCTTGAACACTTAAAAAAAAAAAAAAAACACTCTTTGAATGTGTTGTCCGTGTTAAACAGATAACACAATGTATAAAACTATGTTATAAATAGTGCAGTTAACAGTAAGGTCTAGTCAGAGTAATAGTAGCCAATAAAGAAATAGCACAATATATATAAACAAAGAAATAATTGGAAAAGAAAATTTATCGTCAACTGATTATTTGTAATAAATTACGCGTAACACATGGCCGTATAATTTATTTTTTACTATGTTAGCAGTGTTGTCACACAAAGTTTTTTTGTATGTATAAAATATGTAAATACTTCTCTGGACAATAGATTTATAGATTACCGGTACATGAAACCATAGCAAAAAAAAAAGTTATAAATAAACAAAAACAAATACTTCTCAAAAATTTATCTGTGTTTTCCAAATTTATTTTTTCTGAAATGTAAATAATCAAAACAGTAAAGCGATTTTTAAAAAAAACATATGATATTTGTTGTAATTCCATTCACAATATAATACAATTGTACAATAGCACTACTACCGCCCTCTTTCGGAATTCCCTCCAAAAATTTTTCTATTTTTTTTAACGGTAGATATTTGTAATATTGTGCAATATCATAATTCCTTTAAAATGCGCGTATTTTAATGATTAAAGAAAATTATTTTGAGAAATGAGAATATAATTAAAAATTCATATATTTTTAAAAATAACATTTATATAAATCATAATTACAACTACTTTTATAAACACAATATGATCCTTATTTTACTACAACAATTATACCGTAGGATGAAACTCACTAATATGTTGAAGTATCAAATGAACAAATTTTTTTCATCATTATATCCATGATGCTGTAGAAATCCACATAAATTAGAATTCAACAAAACTCTAATACCCATCATAAAGATTGAATCATTTTTGTATATAATTTGTAAATTTTATTTAATTAGACGATGTTGGCGAGCGAGTGTAGGTTTTTTTTTAACCTCCGGGACCAACATTAGGTATTTCATCAGAGGATGGAAATGAATGATTTGTAGCGTGTGTGGAAATGCCATGGCTGACCGAGATTCGAACCCGGGATCTCTGGATGGAAGGCCGAGATACTAACACTCGCGCCATGGAGGCTGGCCAGGTTATATTTGGTTAGATTATGTTGATATAACACTTCATTCACATTCATACATATCATCCTCATTCATTCTCTGAAGTTAATACGTTACGGTGGTTCCGGAGGCTAAACAGAAAAAAGAAAGTACCATATGTTGATATACTTACGATTCGTCATATATCGTACGAAACAAAGAGAAAAATTTTTGAGAGGAAATACCGAAAGATTACCATACTTACATACATGTTATTTTATAATACAGTTCTAAGTATTGAAAGGAAATTATTTCCGTAAATAAGGCAAAGGCCTTTCCTTTAAGAAAAAAAAAAAAAAAAAAAATTAAATGATGTTTTTTATAACATTTTTTTAGTTCAATAAATTTCATAAAGAAATATACCAAGAAAAATTAGCTCAATTTAAAAATGCAAACAAAAAATAGATTTAAAAAAAAATAATACAAAGAAATAAAATCGTTATACAGTTCAAAATAACTGTTTACGGTTCATGGAAGATCATGCATGATTAATTAAATTAAAACCTTAATACTCATATTCTGCCATCTTCCATCCATTCCATTTTGCCATATCCATTTCATTAATCATTTTTTTCTTTAATATTTATTTGAAAGTTTTCATTTCAGTTTTGATACGGAGTATATCATGCAAGAAATTAAACATTTTAGATGCGAAATAAGTAAATACATTATATATGTATATATACATTATATATTATATATGTATTATAATTATTATATATATATATATATATATATATATATGTGTGTGTGTGTGTGTGTGTGTGTGTATGTGTGTAATTAATAATTATTTTTATTATGTATTAATTTTATACATGTATTTCAAATACAAACATAAATAATAAACTATTCCAATAATTTTTATATTAAATAGTGTTAAGTGAGGGAATATTGTCATCATCTTATGACATCATCCGGTAACGGAAGAAATCAGTCACTGGATCCATGTCGAGAGGTTTACACTGCAGAATCGTGCATACAGAGTAATGTCTTCCTACTAAATATGTTTGTTCATGGCCCATCATATGACAATTAGCCCTAATTCAATTGTAACATATTTCAATTGAATAAAAACGGAAAGTAGCATTTAATATAATAGTACAGTAGTAATAAACATTACTAGATATTAAATATTGAATCGATTACAACAGAAATTGTGCATGTATATGTAAATGTGCACGAAAAGAATGAAATCTACTGTGCCTTACAAGAAATTATTAGAAAAAAACACATTAAGGTTTAAAGAACTGCTTACGAGAATAAAAATCTATTACTTGTAATTATAAATTGTATATCATTTAAAATCTCCTCTTTTTCCCTAAGCTAGTTTTGCATAAAATGATTTAGAAATTATTTTAGCTTATTACCATTAAGATAAACGATACAATTTTAAAATGTAAGGCCATTAGGAAAATCAGAGATCGATTCTACGATTTGATAACATAATTTTTTAGGCGATAACAAATTTAATTTTAAACTAATGAAAATATGTTCGCTTTTAAAATTATACATTGATTAATATCAACAATTAGATAATGGTTCGTTATGATAATTTGGAATTTATAAATATTTATCAAATTTGTCTGAATGAGTAAGAAAATAGCGAATTTATTTTTTTTTCTTTATTTAAATGTAATATTTCTGAAGCGCTTTAGTTATTTTTTAAATTTTTTATGGTACCAGTTTTCAGAAAAACCTGGTGTATAAAATTAAAAAAAAAAAATAGTGAATTTGAAAAGTAACTACCCATCTACATAAACAGGATTACTGGGTAGAGGGATTATATTCCGTGCGTTAAGAGTAATGTTTTCTGCAAGGGTTTATAATCTGAGTTGTGTGCAGTTTGCTTTCGCGACCAAGCCGGGCTGATGAGACGAGAAGGAGTGTGAATTGTTTTTGTTGTACATTATGTATTCGTCACCACAGAATCGATTGAGACCTTCTTCTATGTACACTATGTATTCACTTTAAAACAGCGAATATTTCTCATTGAATACGTCTTCCGTACACACGGTAAGTACACACAGATCGTGAAATTCTAGTTTCCCATTTCTATTTTTCCAAGTACACCGATTCCTAACTGACAAAGCGTAAAAGCAGTAATCTAGAAATTTAGGGAGATGGGATTAGTAATTCACTATGAGCGAAATGGTAGTCTATGAGTAATCGATGGAGAAAAATTGCAAGGCATCAGATACTATACAATGCAGTTCCATCAAATCCATGCGAAAGTCGGCCCAATAGAAAAACATCGTGTTGCAACTGCACACAATGCAATTCATGTACCTTAGTGTCATCCCACCTAAAGTGAAAGAAGTTCAAAAGTTATTGGTCACAGACTGTGGAAAGCGAATTCAATATTGAGAATGATTTCAACAGTTTCTAGAGAATTATTCTTAGGATATTTTGGACTATGTTTTCTATAATGATGAGGATCCATTTAACGAGATATACGCAGAGAACTCACGTTTATGGTTTGAAAACAACCTACAGGAGTTTCCTCTACATTACCAGAAAATGGGTAAATGGATTGTAACAGCCTGGAGAAAAATAGTCTGCCCAATATTATTTTTACAGAAACAATAAATTCAGCTTATTATTGTAAAATCATTCACCAGTTTATGGAAGAGCTAACCGAGAAGGAAATTATTAATGCTTGGATTCTACAAGACGGCGCGACCGCGAATACAGCCAGGCAGTCAATGAAGTTATAGCAACAGATTTTCGTAGATCGAATCATTTTTAAGGGATTGTGGCCTCCTTGTTATCCAGGCTTAAGCCAACCGGATTTTTACTTATGGGGTTAAGCAGAAACTAATGTTTTTCTGTAGTGCGAAAATAAACACAAGCCCCAAGAACTTCAAACTGCTATTCGTGATTCTACAAAGAATATTCCACATAAATAACGTATAAGAATCTTCGATAACAAGAATAAACGCGTGCAGATATGTTTGTATTTTCATGGAGACCATTTCTAACAACTACTGAAGGTTAAATCATCGATGTTAAGAATTGTATTACTAAAGTATGAAAAATGCATAACGTTATTTTTCGAACGCACTATATAAAAAAATATCCACTTTATTAAAAAAAAGAAATTTGAAATTTATATTAACTTCCTGATCTTCGTAGCGAAGAAGGAAACTTTTATTAAGCAGATTGTGGATTTAGAATCGTGATCAATCGTGGCATTTCTCACACGCTGAAAATGTCATATATGAGTACATTAAACCTCCAAGTAGACCCTAAGAGTTTTGTGCGGGGAATTACTCATTAGAAAGAGTAAATTTAATTACAATTTAATTAGAATTTTAATTACAATTAAAATTCTGTGCATCTAAAATTTATGTTTTTTTTTATTTAAATTTCAATATTCCCTCATTTAATCTCTTGAAATGGATTAAATCTTCCCTTAATAATTTTTAGTTTATAATAAATAAGAGAAGTTTTGTATTATTTTTTGTTTTTCATTAACTGTAAGAAACGAGGTACTATATATTTACTCGACCTTTGGCATTTGCCTTTACCGTGTTTGTTAATCATGCGGTTACAACTGGTGTTTTTCGATTATAATGAAATTTTAAAGTTCCTTTCTATAAGATGGAACAAAGATTTTTCACAATATTTCCAGTTTCGAAATGGCAATTTTTATAAAACTTAAAGACGATATAGTAGTGCGATGGAAGGGAAGATAATCATCGTAAAGCTGGCAACACATGCTCTTCTCTTCACAAATGACCTATCTTACTTCTGAAAACCACTATTTTGAGACGATCTCTCAACATCTACGAGTTAAATACTTCTTTCTTCCATGTTTCCTCCTAACGTCTGTCTGAGGTATATAATTGTGCATTTCTCATTAAGGTGTTTGACAGTATTTTAATACCACATCTTACCCATAACCAATCTTGCGTTGGTTTTCGATAAACATTTTTTTTTTAATATTATTCTCCTCGAACGCTTTATACAAAAATATAACAAAAGAATTGGAATATTCTGATAGTACCTTTTCGGTAGTCATCAGTCAATGATGTCTGGTGTTCCTGTAAGCAATTAATACGATATTGCTAACGGATAAGATTATTTTTTGAAATTGGATACATATACTACAGTTGTTTATAATCAACCATTACGCATTGTACTTTATTTTATTTTTATTATGTTAATATAATTTCATTGTACAACTCAAATTATTTGATTCGTTACTAAAAGAAACATTATTTAAACCAATAAAACCTTAATACTGCATTTTCTTACGTCCAAGCAAAGTTAAATTATAAGGTACGTTATACATTTAAAAAAATTAATGTATATATATATATATATATATATAAACCCTAGCATAAACTATTAAACTATCTTAGATAAATTAATGAAATTTTGTACACATGTTTTTGTTACGGTGTAAGTGCACATTACGAAAGGAGGGTTAAAATGAAGTAACAACGAAGTTTACTGTTTTTTTTTGTTTTTTTAATTTCTTGGAAACAGATGTACGTATCTACTTTATTTTTGGCATGTGTAATCTTCATGTGAAAGAAGAAAACAAGTGTAATCTTTTATGTGAATATCTAAAAACCAAAACCAATTTCTAGAGTTTCTGGAATTCAACCTCTTGGGAGGTAAAAGAAACGAAGAAAAGTAAAAAAAAAAATATTTTTGAACAATGATTGAAATTTTCCCCACTTTCGACAATATTAAACGAGATATCAAGATATTCAGTAGATTTGGGGTTCTAAATACTCTTGATATAAATATCTGAAAACCATTTCCGAATTTTTTTTTAAATTTCGATCTTTTAAGAGGTGAGATGGCGTACAACGCGACGGCTGAACCAATGCAGCCACAATTACTGTTACTATATGTGCAACGCGATTGGCTTCACCTGCCTTCGGTTACTTGACAAAAACATAAAATAAAAATTGACTGTGATGGAAAACCTTATAGAGTGGGCGAAGCCGCGATGGAGATGCCGTCTGCTACTAAGTGTAATAATCATCTACTTATTCCAATTATTTTAAATATGACGTCAATTTAGAACGAATTATAATTACAATATATTTAATAAGTTTTTATTGTCTTCTTTTTCTCTCTTTCTTTTTAAAGAAAAATCTAGACGTACCAAATATTTCATTAATTTCTACAACCAACTGTAATATAATTAAAAATCTAATTGCTTTTTATTATAAAATATAAGTATAATATATTCATAAATATATTTAATAAAAAGGAAAAAAAACACAGAACTATCTCATCGATTTATTTAATTACAACAATTTTTAACTTTGAAAAGGTTGAGAAAAAATAGAATAATGATCTCATAAAAACTACACATTAATAATGGTTAAATATAATTCAAACCATTAACTAAAAATTCTTTGTACACAAATCATATTTGTGTTGTTTTCATAAAAAAAAATTTTTAAAAAAATGGGGAAAAAAAGAATTTATATCTCATGAAAAAGAAAAAGTTAATTCTTTTACAGATAGTTGAACATTTATATGTAAAACATAACTTGTTATCTAAACAAGAATCAGATAATGGCAGTAATAAAAATAAAAGTACAAGGAAAAGCATGAAACTATAATAAAAAAAGAAAAAAACCAGTAAAACAAGGACGTAGATCATATCCAATACTTAAAAATTTATATATACAGAAGAAGAAATAATCTAGAATAAAATTTTGAGGCCAAATGAATAGTTGAAGGACAAATGGTAAAAATTTTAATAATAGACAATAATATTGTTATTTTAATTATAAATAAAAATGAGTTATATAAAAGATTACTGAAAATCATCAATATTAGTTAAAAATTATTATTATATAACGTAAGAAAAATTATGAGTGAATATAGGAAAATATTGAAACAATAAAAATAAAAAATCAAATTTTTTATACAAAAATCTGACTAACAAAATAAAAAGCTGACAATAAAGTTGTAATACTTTCCTGGCATTGATTATTTTATATAGTGGAAAATAACATGAAAATAAATTAAAAAATTATGATGTGGACACTACATGACTTCCTTGTATGCCTATTAAATTATATATATTTTTTATATAATATTGTTTTTTTTTTTTTTTGTTTTTTTTTATTGAATTATTATTTATTGTAAGATATTTTTTTACCATCAGGGGTTAATAATATTATTAATAAATTAATATTTACATTAGGAAAGTTAAAAAAAAAAAAAAGGGAAATGAAGTCGAATTAGAACCAATGTGCCTTACCCTTGTAAGATCCAAATATTTCATTAATTAAAATTTATTTGGCTATTACTCTGAAACCAATGAAAATAAGTACCACTTATGATATATCGTAGAAAAGCTCTCAATGAGGGCTTTTACTGCGAGAAAAGTTCAAAATACCAATTGTTTCGATCATGGGTTTTTTTGGACACTTTTCGTTCATCAATTGCAATCAAAAGGGGAATTGCACAACTAAATGTTACAACATAATCCAAAATCCTAAATCCAAAATTTATATCCTACGACTAATCGTTTTTTAGAGTTATGCGAGATGCGTACGTACGTACATACCTCACGCCCAAAGTAGTCAAAATAGCTTCAGGGGTGATCAAAATGGATATTTCCATTGGATATTTTCCACTGAAATCTGAAAATCGAAATTTCTTATGATTACAATACTTTGATCGGCTCTTCCACCCCGAAGTATTTTTTTATCATTTGCACTACTGCTATGCTTACGAAAACATTAAAAACATTCGGTTAAAAAATGCAATAAATAAAAGATAGCTTTTTCAATTTTTAGGGAAATGTGAATTTTGGGGCAAATTAAAAAAAAAATGATAAAATAAGCACGCACGCATGTATTGAGCTTAATATTCAAGTGGAATTGTTTGCATAATTTTGATAAAATTACCCTAAAAAGCTATCTAACCCCACCCCCTGGAGATACTGACCCAAAGGATTACAAAAAAAAAATTATCTCGTATACACGAGTCACTGTGCCAAAGTTCATGAAAATCAATTTATCTAGATAAAGGTAAATAAGCTTCACAAACAACACACGTACATTACCTTCACTTTTTTTTTTTGGATCCCGGGATCATGAAAAGTAAAGAAAGAAATGAAGAAAAAAACTCTATCCATTTTTTTAATGATTAACAAACTTTCCTTCTTGCAGCACAGCTCTAGAGCTATCATGTGGGGAAAGTAAAATTCTAAATATTAAAAAATAATTCTTTAAAATTGTTATAGTCAGTAAAGGACATTATTTTAGCTAAACATGAATAGTAACAAAACAATTAAATACTTTATTCAAATCATTTGAGTATTAAATAAACCACGATAGTAATGAATAAAAATAATGCTCCATGAATAATAAATGGAAATTGTGCCACTGTATTCATCAGAAGAATCATAGATTACAATAAAAGTAATTACGTCTGCGTAGATACAGAAAAATCTACTTGCAATCGCATACACTTTCACAGTAAGTTATTCGTTATATTGTTTACACCCTACAATCTACTGTATATACGATTAATGAATGAGTTTCTTAATCGAAATCGAAAATCCGCTTTACTGTCAAGAAACCAGATTTTTTTTTTTTTTTCTTTTTGGACTGAACAATTAATTCACGACAGAAGCTTATAGAAGAAAATATTAAAATGGAGTCTTGTAGCGAATGAGAAATGTCGTGCCCAACCAGGATTCAATCTGGGGATTTCTGAATGAAAGGTTGATATCGGCCTTTGACGAATTGCTTTCTACATTTTACTTTTTAGGTTTGATTATTCTTGTTGCACATATCATTTAATGCGAATTATTAATATTTATGTTTTATCTATTTACATCATATTTCTTAAGTTTTACGCGTATAAAGTAGGTATAAATTTAACAAACGAAGTTTATTCATATTAACAAAACTGTGTAAAAAAAAATTAGATCAAAATAAACAAGGGATGAAACTTTGTTCACTATAGGAACTAGTTGTAAAATGAATTACTGTAAAAAAAAAAAGAAGTAATTATAACTCAGAAGTTTAATATGCGTCACAAACACAAATAATACAGCGAACGATATCCCGTACAGTAAGAATTTAAATAATCTTTTATGTTGAGATATTTATCCAAGTTAAACAAAGAAATTTTAATTTATTTATTTTTTTTAATGAAAGAGCGACCATAAACAGCTACGGTCATTAGCAAGGTGCAAATTGGTAGCGTATGAAAAGATGCCATGCCTTAATATTTCGAATTAATAAAAAACATTACTCAGTTTATTACATTAACAAAATATTACTTGAAAAAAAATACCAAAATACTTTTAAAAACATACTAAAATCATTTAGTTTTTAATAAATTTGTCAGAAAATATTTTAGATAAGTTAGATAACGTATTACAAATAGTAACAAATGTATACTGAAGATACAAGAGATGGCTGAATAATGTTTATATGAAAATAATTATGTTCTTTGTAAAAGTAACAATTTCTAAAATTAATATCAAAATTAATAGACAAGAACTATGCAGCATGATTCAAGAAGAATGTAACAAACATCCAAGATATGTTTTATTGGTAAAAATAAAGCAGTTCATATAAACATGACGCCCTGCGTGACGCGAGTGATAGCGTCTCGGCCGAACCGGGAGGTCCCGGGTTCAAATCCCGGTCGGGCAAGGCATTTTTCATACGCTACAAAATCATTCATCTCATCCTCTGAAGCAATACCTAACAGTGGTCCCGGAGATTAAAAAAAAAACATTCATATAAACATACTTGCACGCGCGCGCCCACACACACACACACACACGTACATATATATATATATATATATATATATATGTAGGATACAAAGCAATCAATTCCTTTAATTTAAATTCGTAGATTTAAAGGTTTGTAAATCGCGTGATAAGGAAACTTTAATCGCTTTAAGCGAATCTTTCTAAAATTTGTAATCTCCTTTATGGAAACAGAGTTGTGCAAGTTCAAATTAACCGAGGGATTACTGTATTATCGAAAAATTAATAGGAGTTAATACCTAAATGATTAGAAATGATATATTCTAACTCAGAAATACAATGTAATTATTTTATCCGTATTTAAATAAATAAAATATCCGGATACATAAATAAAATTCACCCAATAAATATTATTACGTTTTACTTTAATACTGTTGTATATAAAAAAAAATACAGAGTTTGAAACATAATGATAAAAAAACCATTAGAAACTACATATAATAATAAATTTTTGAATTAAGAAAATTTTAAGTCGATCAGAAGAAAAGATGGGTCTTTTTTGTCACTCCCCCCACCCCATTAAAATAAGAATTATTTTTAGCAAACCGACCCAAAAATTCATAACATCTGTAAATGTTATAAAACTTCAATATAAAGCAATAATTTTTTTATTTTTTTTTTAAACCTCCGGAACCACAGTTAAGTATCACATCAGAGGATGAAGATGAATGATATGTAGCGTGTGTGAAAATGCCATGCCTGACCGGGATTCGAACCCGGGACCTCCGGATGAAAGGCCGAAAAGCTACCACTCGCGCCACGGCATCCGGACCTTAACTTAACCATCAGATGAATAAAACAAAACAATATCTTTCAGAATTTGTTCAAAATAATCTTCATTTTTAAATCTGCGACGCCATATGAACTCAGACATTTTTTCAAAAAGTGATTTTTCTGCTTAATTTTAGTACATAATTACTTTTCGAGTATATTTATACGTTTGTGGAGAAAAAAAATGATTTCAGGGGGGGGAATAACGAAAAAAACCAAAAAGATTAATTATTATTGACAGAATCTTAAAAAAAAACCCCAGGTTGGATCTTTATGTTCTTATTGACTATAAAGCTATGTTGAACGACTAATTAAATAATGATTAATTATTAATTATACGATTGTTATAATACTAGAAGGAAGTGTGTAGATAAAAACGTTAAAAAAAGACCAAGATGAAATAGTTAACTAAGGATATAGGATAAATAAAAATAAATTTCAACATAATAGAGAAATATAGGAATCAGAACTTAACCTAACTACTGAAGAAAAAATTATCTATCTTTCAATTAGATTTTCATTATTTAAATAATTAATAATATATAATTAGCTATGATATAATCATGGAATAACTTATATTAAGAGGCACTTAAGGTAGTGTGTGTATACAGTATGAAAGGCTGGTAATGAAATAATAATAAAAAAAAAAGTACTAACAAACAATAACGACGAAAACAATACCTTTAACACGACCGCAAAACGTAAACATATCGTGATAATTAAGCTACTATCAATATCCGTTATAATGGCTGGCTTCATGAATGATAAGAAAAATTATAATTAAAATCAAAAACTGAAATCTATTTCTAGCTTGGTGTTGTATTTGAATTATTATACGCAGTTCTCAAATCCTTACTGTTCTAGGCTAATCCTTTATTTTCCTGACGTTATTATTCTTAACACTTTTCCACCTTGCCGTATTAAATTAATAAATCATGAAAACGTTTAACAACACTAATAATTTTTACTTATTTTGTATAATATTATTTGTGAAAATACTGCAGAAAATCATTCTAAAATTTTTAGAAAAAAATTCTTTGTTTATAAAATTTTATGAAAACAGAATTATTTTTGTTCTGTCGATTTTACCACCAATTCCTTCTTATTATTCGTTTTGTTGATCAATCAACAGATTCATCATCCGACTAATCTCGTTAAAATTAAATTGTAAAATTTTGGGTTATTGTTAATATCTTCCGAAGTAACTATTATATTTCCATTTTTATAACAGTTTACATTTATTTATTTTATAAATATAATTTAACCAAACTTAACTTACGCTCGATAAACTTGAATAATTAGCACAGTAATGTTTTGAGTATTTAAACAATAAATTCAGTAAATTTTTTTTTGGTTTAACCTCTGGAACCACTTTTATGTATACGAGTAACTTCAGAGGATGAGATGAATGATCTGTAGCGTGAAAATTTTGATTTATTTTTAATAAACTTCGAAAATCTTACTTTTGTATTTAGTTTCTATGATTTTGTTCAGAATTAAATCCTCTAAATGTTATGTTTAAAGATTTTACGCGTTTATTACCTATTTAACAATGTTATTTTACCGGCAAATATAGAATAATGTGTTTTTCGACCCCAATTTTTGTTATTTTTTAAATTTTTTTACAAGAAATTTCCTATTTTTTTTTCAATTTCTCAGGTCAGTTTTCATAAAAATAAAAAAAAACATTAAATTTACAACTTAATTTAAATCCCAATAATTACAGTCAAGTTTCATTTAACTGAAACTGCGGAATTCAGAGTCGAATTTTTAGCCACTCGACAACACTCTTTAACGAAGCGTTTCGGAACTAATGTTTATACGAACTTTCTTCTTTATTTTCATCAGAAGTAAATGCCCGAAAGTTTATTACATTCATCGTGATTCATCTGTACAATTTTTATATGAAAGTAAATAAAACAAACAATAAAAATGCATTTCTTTCAATCAGTTCTCTCCTATTAAATATAATACCTAGTAAATTTCAATTTTTACCACAAAAGTAGAATTTAAATAGATACATTTTTGTAAAGAAATAAAAGTTAAATAATAATGCAATATAATCGTGTATTAGATCTACATAACGCCGGAAACCCTTTTAAAAGGAAAAACGTAAGATGATGAAAAGCACACACTATCCTGATTGTATCAGAAGTTTAGTAAAACAATTATTATTATTAAGCTATAATTAACGCTTAACTAAAACTAATACGTAATTCCTAAAAATAACAATGAAGCCGTTATATAATCATGACTATCATACAACCAACTTTTAGTTTCACCCGCTATAAATTTCACCTCAACCTATCAGTATATACAAAACATACTAACTATAATTGGTGTAAATGGGGATCAAACTGTAGTTACTTATACTAGTAGTAGTACATCTTTGCGTATGATTTTAAGTAAGCTTAATATTAGTTTTAAGTAATGTAAAAATCAAGAATTTTCTTAGCTTCTTCCCAACCAATTTGTTTTTCGTATAAAGCTATACAATCTGTTTCATCTGATAAAAAAATAAAAATTCTTTCAAGTAAAACGCATAAAAACAATCTTTTATACGGTTTAATAATTATTATTTTTTCATTTTTCTCACCCAAATTCTAGTGGTTTTTTGTATTTCACATACCTATTTGTTATTTTAGAAGCATTTTTTTTTTTTTTTTTGTAAAGTAATGACGTCAAATCTAAACAAATCATGACCTTGTTAATAATAAAAATTCTTATAATTTCTTTGTTATAAGCAAAAATTATCATTCTTGCAGTCTCATCTCGCTACTTGGTAATTGTAGTTTTTTTTTGTTTTTTTTTTTTTTTTACTGCATTACATTAATTAAAAAATTCTTTTTTTTTAAGAAAAAGTAATTATTTTTAATTATTGTACACATTTTATTAAACATAACATAAACTAGCATGACTTTTTTTAAAAAAATTATATAACATGCTAACTGAATTGTTATTAGAAAAAATTATCGACAAATTCGCAATTATATTCCTCTAATTGTGGACAATAAATTAGTTTTTAATCGACTGACGTTTTCCACATGGGCGTAAATTCGAGTTTAAGTAAATAATTCAAAAATAAAACGAAATTTCCTTTAATATTTATTCTACTCAATTCAATGAAAAAATAGTAGTATGTAATGATAAGTTTATATGCAACCAATTGTAGAATAAAATGAGGGATAAATTTATATTTAAATAAATATATAATATATATATATATACATATATTAATATTAAATATACATATATATTAATATAATATATATATTGTTGGGCCAACAATAAAGCGAACAATTAAGTTTCAAACACTCAGCAAAAATGTATGACAAGTATATTCTCAAGTGAATAATAGATAATAAAATACGTAACATTAATTTAGAACGTATAAAGTACTGTTGATTTATGCCATGGTATCTGGGAGGATTTTTAAAATGTATATATATATATATTTAAATCATTAAAGGATATTTTTTAGAAATTGTTTGAATGAAAAAAAATCTACAATCACTATTATTATATTTACAATATAACTGATAATACGCACTTTTATACTAACAACAAGTATTAATATAAATATTTTGTTAATAAATATGTACTCAACTACAAATGAAAACAAACAAAAACTTCTGTGATGGTTATATATTATTTGCAAAATCAAACTACATTTTAACAAATGTACACATCTCACTTAACTTACCGTACAAAAAATGTAAACAATTACGAAGAAATTTAAAAACTTCCATTGTCAGCTACGGTAACAGGAAATATAGCTTGCTAAATATTCCCGATTACATACAGCTTATTAAAACACTGCTGTTGATGGATACGGTAGAGAGTGAATGTTATTTTAACGGATTTTTATATTCGCGTATAATGATAAAGAAGATAATATGTCCGTTTTTTAAGTCAATACGTTTATGATAATTATAACTGTAAATAAATAATGAAACTTAGATAATAGAATATGACAACAATAATACGATAAATTAATGTTTCTTTAAACACAATTATTATTAAAAGGTAAGCCAAACATTAACAACAAAAAAAGCAGACGACCGAATTATTTCAGTAATGTATTGAAATCGATAACCATAATATGTAATTAAAACTTATATATGATACCTTCAGAGGTTATGACGACGAGGTTTTTAGCGGCAACTGTTTCCTGATGACTCTCCTCGTCGCCGTCTTCAGCCAGACGGTGCGACGCGAAGCACAACGAGTCAAAACACACACGCATAGACAGTCCGTAACACTTACACAACATACACTGCTAGCACCATAAAGCACATATCGCTTGTCGTACCTCAATATACACTAACACAAAATAAAATTAAAAAAAAAAAAAAAAAAACAAAACAACTTAACACAGAACACTTAACGATTCAACGACGGTAACAACAGTTTTGAGCCGGCAATACGCACTGATTACGAAGGCGATGGCACATGTATGCAAGGATAGAATCACATCCCCACCATTGCCTGTTGCTATTCTGGAGTCCTGGCGCATGCGCTTTAACTCTTGTTGCCA
This sequence comes from Zanna intricata, assembly GCA_010016005.3. Taxonomy (NCBI): domain Eukaryota; kingdom Metazoa; phylum Arthropoda; class Insecta; order Hemiptera; family Fulgoridae; genus Zanna; species Zanna intricata. The sequence goes on from JAAAKQ030166366.1 coordinate 25,862, forward strand.
ACCTAGACCTCTGAAAGACTGGATCAAAATTTACCTTTCTACATTCATAAAAAAGCTGTTTATAGTACAGAAACTTTAAAAAATTGGCTGTATCACTTCCTAATTATTTTTTCTTATTAATATATATTTTATGAAGTTAAAATATATTTATGTTTTTTAATGCTGAGAGCATTATAAAAAATTCTTTATAGAATTCACCTGTTTAAGAAATCTTCAGTTAACAAAGCACTTATTAATAATCTCATTAAGAAATAAACAAATTATTTTCAGATATATAAATATTAGAAAATAACGAAAAATACTTTTTACAATTGAAAAAATATTAATCAGATTTAATTAATGAACAATTAACATTTTAACAAGATAATTGGATTAGAGATATTATTCATTTAATAAGTCATTCTCCTATTTATAATTAGAAATATATGTACGTACGTATGTATGTATGCTTGTTTGAAGTTTAATAACTTTTGACAGGATAGACCGATTTTGATGAAATTTTGTAGAGATTCGTGTGTATCGAGCAATTTTTAGGTAAAAATTTGGGTTCAATATCTTCAGGGGATGGGGTATATAGTTTCTTCGATCCAATTTTGTAAAAATTTTGTGAATAAAACCCCACTTTATATTAAGCTCAGTAAATAAATGCAAGATTATGTTACCATTTTTTTTTTTTTTTTAATTATAAGTTAAAATTCCCTCTTCCTCATAAATTTAAATAGCTTTTTATTTTTTGCATATCTTTTAACCAACACTTTTTTTGTCTTCCTAAGCTTAGTTGTAATACAAGTTATCCAAAAAATACTTTGTGGAGAGCAGAAAATTTAAAGATATCGATTTTATAAATTTTTTAAACTTTTTCATGTATCATTATTTTTCCACTATATAATAGTAAATAACCAATGCCAAGAAAATATAACAACTTTGTTGTCAATTTTTTTTAATATATGATCAGCAAATTATAAAATTTTAACTGAATAAATCTCATCTTATACTTCTTTAGGGAACAGTTTACAAATGAAATTTAAAAAAAAATCCGATGTGTACACCACATGACTTCCTTCTACACCTATTAAATTACATATATTTTTGATTACATTTTTTCTTTTTTTGTTATTATTGAATTATTGTATATTGTAAAAGTTTTTTTTTTTACAATCAGAGATTAATAATTTTTCATAAATCAATACATTTAAATTTTAAAAAAATTTTTAAAAAAGAAAAAGGAAAAAAAGGAAAGTCTGATTTGATCCGATGTGCCTTCCTATTGTAAGATGCAAATAATTTAAAATTTTATTGGGCTATAACTCTGGAACGAATGAAAATTAGTATTAGTAAAATTAGTAGTTATGATGTATCGTTGAAAAGCTCTCAATAAAGGGCTTATACTGCAGTTAAGAATGAGTAAAAAATCCAAGTTTTTTTGGATTTTGGGGTTTTTCTGCTCACTTATGGTCCAGTCGATTGCAATAAAAAGGAGACGTGTAAGACTAGATGTTACAAAAGTCTTAAATCCAAAATTTCAACATTCTATGGCTAATCGTTTTTGAGTTATGAGAGATACGTACCTAAGTCATGCCAAAACTAGTCAAAATAGATTCAGGACTGGTCAAAAAGGATATTTACGTTCAAATCTGAAAATTTTTGCCGATTTTAATACTACCTTGTACGAAGTACAAGGATAAATAAAACAAAAATATATTTAAAAAGCAAATACACTATAAAAATTTGAAACAAGATTTTCCAACGCAGGATAAATTTAAAGCAAGAAAAATGTATTAAAATAAGATTTAAAATAGAAATATAATTTTTATCTCAAATAATATAAAAACCCTCCAAGCAACATTTATTCGACTTCAAAAAGGAAGTAGTTCTTATTCTGAATGATTTTTTATCTTGAAGTAATTTTGTGTATCAATTTCTATGAATAAATATTTTTATTCCTTACAGAAAGTTACTCTGGTAGCCTGATTGCAAGATACTTGAAGAGATATTTATAAATTATTTAATGCTCATTAAAGTGATACATAAGCTGAAGTAATTTTGGATTATTTTTATGTTGGTGTAATCAGCATTGTAAAACAAAGTAAACTGTTTATTTCCCGGCAGTAATATTGTTTTTTGTTAATTTAACCAACTCTTAGTAGGAAAAAATCAAGAGTTAGAAGTAATCTGAGTATAAAAATATCTAATGTGTTGCAGGAGTTTGATAAATACTCTCCATATTGGATTAATTTATTCAGAGTTAGATCTGACGATTGATTTGCATTTAACTCCAAAGCAAAACCTCAAAAAATTAAAGTAACATCATCATATTTCATTGAAAACTATATTAACGAAAACAGTACAACGAACGGTAGTGAATCTTTTTATCCTTTTCTGTAATAATTTTTGTTTTAAACAAGAGTTACAGTTTTTTTTTTCTATTAAAATGTATACTAATAAATAATAAAAAAAAAGTTTCCGCTCTCAATCAGGAGGTTAAAATTATTCCGTTATTAATAAACAACTAAATTCAATGACATGCCTATAATCATAAGAAAAACCAAATTGATTATCTAATGTCTGTAAAGAATACTGCAATTATCCAAAATGTTAAAATAGATTTAAATAAATATGGTTTTTGCGAGTACTTTTTTTAGTATGGTATTACATACAATTTTACAAGTACACTCCGTGGCAAAAAATTTAAGTGGCATCGGACCAGCTTGTCATTACTTCTTCAATACAGTTTACAAAGTGATTTTAACTTTTTTAAATGCGGTTCACTACGAACCAGTGAAGTTATTACCACCCTTAAGAAGAATTTTTTTTTATCACGACTTAGTTATCGTATTTTGTAGCGTAATGGTGTATAGTTTAATGTCATTCTAATATTTGACATTTAGTATCCCAATCTCTGTGGCAGAGTGGTAGCATGTTAGCTTATTATCCGGAGGTCCCGCGTTCGATTCCCGGTCTGGTATGTGCATACGCTACAAAACTTTATACATACGCCCTACAAAAATTTCCATTTCATATTCCTATGTACATTGAAGCTTCCTTAAAAAGTCACCATTGAAAAAAAAAAAAAAAAAAATATATATATATATATGTATATGTATATATATTCTAAAGGCCTTTAGGATATGTCAATTAACATATTATTTAAGTCGTTTTTCTTCGTTCCTTTTTTTATTCTTAATATTATGCAAATTTCTTACTTTTGGATGGCTTTCGAACGGATTCTTTTCATATGTGCCACCATTTTACGGAATACTTACACAGATTTTAAATTTAAAGAAAAAAGTAGAAAAAATTTGTTTTGAATAAACCTAAAAAATAAGTTATCTACAAAAAAAAAAAAATCTAAAGAAATCTGGTAAGATATTCCGTCATAAGGTATTAAAAAGAGTATTAGCGTCTCGGCCATTCATCCAGAGGTCCCGGGATCGAATCCCGGTCAGGCATGACATTTTTCACACACGCTACAATTAATTCATCTCATCCTCTGAAGATATACTTAACTGTGGTTCCGGAGGTTAAAAAAAAAAAAGTATTAAAATACAAATTTTAAAAATGTGATGAATAAAACAAAAAGTTCAGAAATCTCTGTTTCATATCCATGCTTAACTAACTAAAAAAAAAAAAAAATATTTTAATTTAAATCGACGTCTGAACCTGTCAAAAGTAAAAAATAATTTACACATCTCCACATTTAGTGTATTTCATTCCGTATTACTATCTCGTAAGGGCTTAAAAGTATTCTCACTTTGATAAAGTCTCATTTTAGAATTAAACAAATTCAAGAAATAAGATTTTATAAAATAAGTTTATATTTGTAAACATATTTGTACGTAAACAGTGTACAAGTTAATATATTCGCTTCATGAACCACCTATACATATATATATATATATATATATATATATATATATACGGGGGATTTTTTATGTATAAGAATGTAACAAAGTTTCAAAACATGTTTTACAGGTGAATATATTCGTAACAAAGAAAGTTGGTATAAACATAGGTTTGGAAACGCTAAGATAGCGATTTTCGGCTGGTGAAAGATTTCGTCCTGAATTATAAACCTTTGCTAAAATTAAACCAGGCTGTAATTTTTTAAACCGGAATGAAAGGGTAAAATTAGTGGTTTTCTATGAAATATGACCTGAAAAATTGAAAAAATATCACAGAACTGTATTTTTAGTAGCTTTTGATAAATTTTTGCCTGCACATTTGAGTATTGCCAGTCTGTGTCGAGCATAGCCTTTTGAACATGGTTGCATTATCGTGTGTTGTTGTTTATTAAAATACGGTTAACTGTTAAATAACGTGTATTCGTGATGAAAATTTATTTGGAAACGAAATTTTATAACATATGTCGGTGATAGTTCATGAAGAATTTTGAAAAGGAAGCACCAGTAAAAAATGATAAGCTAGTTAAAACATTCTATGAAACGGGATCGGTGTTAGGCCAGAAACGTATCTGACGCAAGTAAATCTTTGTGGAAACTAAGCCGGGAAAAAATCGTTTAACTAGGTTCAGCTCACAGGTTCAAATCTTAGTAATGATAAAAAATTTTATACGGATTTGAATACTAGATCGTGGATACCGGTGTTCTTTGGTGGTTGGGTTTCAATTAACTA
>JAAAKQ030166400.1:0-12593 GCA_010016005.3 Zanna intricata
TATCTGAGGGGGATTACTTTGAAGGGGACAACATGAATATTGATGAATAAATAAATATTTTTTCCTAAAAATATTAAATCACCTTACTTTTTGAACACACGTCGTACGTTATAATAAATGTTAAGAAAGTCCTTCAATAAATAGATATTCATGAAAACATTAACAGCAATTCAAAATAATGGATTACAAACTAAGTATAATAATAAAAAACAATAGTTAATGCTTTAAATCATACAAGCAAATTAAACTATAAAATATACAGTACAAAATAATGATAATTACAGTGACTAATAATAGACGATTTTATAAGAAATTGATAATAATAATATGTTTTAAATCATGCAAACAAATTGAACTACAATATACATAATACTAAAATGTGAAATAATTATTATACACAATTATATAATTACACATGATTTAAAAAAAAAAATTAGAAGTAAAATAATAATGTCATAAAATGACACTGAAATAAGTTATGAATTCTAATTAACAAAATAAAGCTCATAAATTACAGTAATAACACAAATATCCAGCTTTAAAATAAAAAATAAATTTAAACTTATAATAATGAACGTTTAAAAAAAAATAGTTCAAACACCTTAAAAAAAGCTGACAACACAATTTTAGGACTTTCCTGGCACATGGCTATTTTCTGATGCACAGTTCACACACACACACACACACACACACACACATTTAATTTAAAATATTTATAATTTTATTTAAATATAATATTTTTTGTTTTAATTCAATGATTCTAACTGAAGCAAGCACAAACACTTATTTCATTCACACAGGTGTGGCGGTACTAGCGGCCACTTTAAATATTATTGATTTATTTAATTCTACCGCTAACCTGTGACATCACAACATAATTGATAACTACAGCAGTTGCACAAGGAGTCTAGTGCTCCTTGTGGTAAAAGGGGGTACTATTGATGCAGTATATTCATTTAGCCACTAGTTTATTGAGAGTATTATTTTGAGATGGGGGTGCGATTTTGCAAACATTATCATTTTTTAATTCTTAACAAATGTGCCTAAGAAAAAAGAACTTAATTAGGATGATATCTTGAGATACTGAGGGTGATCAAATAAGACTTTAATTAGGGTAATATCTCGAGACACTGAGGGTGACCTTGATCTACAGCATCGCTCCCTTGACCTTTCAAATTGAAAATTTAATAGCAGCAATGTCCCACGTAAAGAAATAATCTGGCCAAGTTTGGTCCAACCGGTCCAGTAGTTCTGGAGATATAAGGTGATTTAGGCAACACCAAATACAGACGGACACGTACATATGAACATCTGGAAAATTTCCATATGTTTTTGGGTTTTTTTCGATATGTTAGGTGTCCAAACATAAAGATCTGATGAAAACTGCACATGACCAAACTGGACAGATTACAATACTTTCCCTTCTAAAGGCATAGCGCTAGACAGAAAAGTAAAAATTAACAGATGAATGAATGAATGAACAATCATATGCATGTGTTTGTGCGCGCATACATGCTGTCTTACACACGCACGCACACACACACACGCACAGAGAGAGAGAGAAAGAGAGAGAGAGAGAGAGGGGGGGGGCAAGGAAATCTGCATCTCATTATTTATTTAAGATTATAATTATCAACAAATGTCAGAATAGTAGTTTAGAATTTAGGACAAATAATCAAATATAAATCAAAATTTTGATTTAAATATTTTATTTATTGCTTTTCTAGTGGTCTCCCTGAAGTTCTACATTATTTTACCAATCCAAAGTGAGGAAAGCTTATGGATCCCTTCTTCATAAAAGGTTTGATGACATGTCACAAGCTAACTATGCATGAAATCTACTTTGTTGGCCCTCTCAAATCAGTGTCCTACCAGTGCCTCCAACAAAGACTAAAACAAGAATAATCACAGGAGAAAATTGGACTTAAAGGGATGTTCTTAGATTCGCAAACAATTTCATCCAGTTTTTCCCAAGTAATGAGTATTTGTGCATTTCATGAGGTAACCTTCAGAAGGACTGTTGGATCTGAAAGCTGGTCTCCAGTGATGTTGCTTGGCAGTAGTCAGGGAATTGCAGCTTGTTAAACAGAAACATTGCTCTTACATTGTTAAACAGAAACATCACTAAATTATATTGATGGCACCTTTTCTTCTTAAAGGCATCTTTCAATTTGTCCAAGCAGCAATATGCAGAATTTAGTGTATACATTCGAGGAGAAAATCAGCAAGTAATGCACTTTTCCAGTCTAGTTCTACTCGTGATGTAAATAGAAATCGTCAATGTTAAATATTGTACCACGGAATCGAAGCTTATTTCCCATCAGGGTGCTCTGTAGGAGATGCAGGGTCGGGTAATTATTTATAAATACGTATATACCAGATATCAGGCAAATAATTTAATCAACATTGATAAAATCTGCAGTGTTGCCATGAAGTAAAACATTGGCTAGCTAAAGGTTATGGAGAGAAGACACTAAATGAAAATCTTTTGAGGATAAAGTTCCCAATGATGGAGAGGGCAGAAAAATCAAGAGAGATTAATAAGTAAACATAATTAAAACATAAAAGAATGAGAGAGCAATCTTCTACCTAGCTATTAGTACAATTGGTATCCTCCAACAGAGTTGTAACTTTTATTTTCAGTTTATTTATCCCTTAATAAATAAGTGTTTATTTTATTATTTCTTAATTGTTTTGGGAAAATTCTTATACAAAGATTGACAAAAGTACAATTAATGATAAAACATTCCTAAATAAAAGCCAAACGTATAACTTAATCTAACAATTATACATTAAGTAAATGTAAATTAGTATATAAAATTGAAGTCCATCATTTTCAACTCTATAATTATAAAATAATATAAACTATGTGTTAACAAAATTAACAATAAGTAATTTCTATAAAGATTCTATCTGAGGAAGCTTAATTTAATGAAATACACTTCTAAAGACCATCAAACAAAGAACAAACCAGAAGAAAATAAAGGATGTCATTGATTGTATTCAAGTTGCATAAGTTACATATAGAATCATTAAAAAAAAGTGTATACATTTCCTTTAACGCTTTCAAACCTCTCTTTTTCTTTTTAGCCTCTGGAACTAATGTAAGATATTACTTCGGAGGATGAATGAGGATGATATGTATGAATGCGAATGAAGTGCAGTCTTGTAAAATCTCAGGCTGACCACTCCTGAAAAGTGTGGCTAATTGAAACCCAACCACAAAAGAACAGCGATATCTGTGATCTAGTATTCAGAGGTAAAGGTAGAGGTAACTACCGTTACCTCTAGTAAAAGTAGTTATAAAAGTAACTACCTTTACTAGAATTTGAATCTTAGATTTCTCAACCTCAAAATCAGCTGATTTGCAATGTTGCATTAACTACCAGACCAGCCTGGTGAGCTAACATTTTCATTCTTAAACCTTAATAACATGACTGGATTGGAAGACCGGGGGTATTTGACGTTTCTAAAAAAATGTATAATAAGCCAGTGCATATACCTAACCTATTATAAGTTAAATCACCTGAAAGAGAAAGAAATGAGCTGTTATTAAAAATAGAAACATTTGTAACAGATTACTTATAAAAAAAATTGTTGCCATCTATATTTCCTTCAAATTTCAAAAAAACAAAAAATAGCAACAGTGCACAGTACTAGTCAAAACATACAAAATTGTAATCATAACATATTATGACATTTTTTACTGTCTAAAAAATAAAATTTCACACTTTCTAATGACAAAAACATCAAACATGAATAACATATATAAAATAAGTTACACATTTTTGAAAAATGATTCATTTTTCAGTACTTTTTCTCTTTTAACAAATTTATCTGCAGTTACTGCAAATTTTCCGGAGGAAGATATTAACTGAATCTTTCTTTGTTATTATATAGGCAAATATTTCTTATTTCCCCCACTCTTTCTAATGGAATAACAATTGTTTTCAGACTTAGCAATCATATTTCCAAAGCAGTATTATTGAGCTGACATAAGTTTATTAGTGATTTCTCATTAGCTAAATTAATCACCAAATCAACTGCATATAATCAATAAATTATTATTACCAATTATATTTATCCTTTGACAACCAATATTATATAATGAATATATATAATGAAAATAGAAAAATACTAAGATAATCGTCTACCTATATAATCCTAGACAATCGTACCTTGTGTAATCTCCAGTCCATTCACAATTTTCAGCAAATGAACGCCAAAATTCTATCCTAATAGCTATTTATCAAATACTAAAATTTTGGGGCTTAAATCACGTCTACTTACAGTGCACACTTTTGCATATGTTATACAAAAACAAAACTGATATAAAGAAAAAACTGATCAACTTAAGTAAGATATATTGGTAAAAGCAACTTTTTAAAATAAGAAATTATGTTACCAGCCAAAAACAATACAAAAATAAAATAATATCCAACCTGCTCTTTTACCAATTATGTTGTAATGAAATTTCTCAGTAACTATATAGCATATACATTATTCTAAAAGTTGTAATTAAAACTCATCACAAGATGAAAAAGAATTATTTTATATTACAATATTAAAACTACTTAAGGCTTAGAAGTAAAAAATAAGTTGAGTACCAATAATTTATAATAATTACTAATTTCAATTTTCTCTAATAATTAAAAAATATACTATGCAGAAAATTGAATCTGTGAGATTTGAATAAAAAAATTTCTCTTTAAATTAGAGAACAGTTAACTACATTAATAGATAATTAACAGCGACTAAAAATAATCTGAATTTAAAAAAAATCTTTTTACATGTACTCTGCTATATCATGGTATCTGGATGTCATCAGCATGAAAGAAAACAAAAACTGATGTAACCAACAATGTTCGAAATGTTCATGATTTGATCATCATATTCTCAGTTTTACAAAGGCTTGTTTATTTAATTTTTAACATTCGGTCAGTTATAAGATAAAAATTAAATCTAGGTATAAAGAAATTACTATTTAGAATGTTTGTATACAGTATATTTAATTTATAAGGAAAAGATTTATATCTGTTTTTCTCAGCTTTTCCTGGACTTGGGTAGAAGTGAAGATATTAATATTGTAAAAAATCTTTTTTTCTGATAACAGCGATTAAAAAAAAAAGTACATCAAGTAAACCTCAAGAATGGAAAAGTTTTTCTATTCATTTTATAAATGATAGTAGGCTTTATGTTGGTTTGCCTAAATTTTTCTTATTGTTTTTTATGCTTTGTTTTTATGTTTACTTATTTTTTGCTTATTCTCTTGTAACTGCTACTGATGACTCATGGTGCTCAATACAATCTGTAAAAATTCCCCACAATTTCAGATTTTTACAGAAAAAAAAAATTTTTATGGAAACTTTTTTTATTTAACCTTTCATGGAAATTTTTTTATGGCAAATTGACAGTAAGGCTCACTGGGCTATTACTTGCTTTAAAAACATGTTTAAATAATTAAAATTTTGAAAAAATTAACTCTTTAAGGTTTCTTTAAGTTCAACCATTAAATAAGTTTTTTTAATAAGAACTGAAAATCTGGCAAAAAATATCTAACTGAAATTTTATTATATCCTCAATGACCCAGATTAGTGGTAAAAGGTTAATTATAAAGGTGATCAGAAATTTTTCAATATGCTGAAATAAAGCAATACAAAGAACCTACTTTTTTCAAGAACTGGGCCCTTATATTCTATTTGTTTCTTTCTGAAAACAGTAATAAGTTACATACCAGTCACATTCTTCTGAAATTTGTTTCTACTCTAATATAACCTAAAGTCTCTCATAAAAACTTTCAGACAATTACAGGCTTTTCCAACCAGGAATAAATTTTTTAAAAAGTCCAGGTTTTCCAAGTGTTAGACATCTTGTGACTAATAAACAAAATACACGTTAGATGTAGAGCGCTCTATTATTTATTATATTAACTGTCTAGCATACCTTATTATAATACAACAAATTTTTAAACAGTAGATTTACTCTCTATCTATTCAAAGAGAAATAAATAATTGGTAATTGCCGATATCTTTTGTATAATCCATTAAACGAATTTAAGAATGTTACTAATGTATCTGTTCCATTTAAAAAATTATCTTACATGTAGATCAGGAGTTTTTCAATATTTATTGTAATTAAATAATAATTACCACTACTGCTAATAATTTAGATATTGTATCCTGAACTTCACCAACTTAGCCATAAATTTCATTATGCAAGCAGTAATTAAAATAAAAAGGCAATGTAGTTTTGCAATTAATAAAATAATGATTTAATGAAAGAAGCAAAACATATAACCTTTAACATTAATAGAAGAAAAAAAACCTGTCCAGACAGTATAAAATGTAATGTACTATTGTGATAAGATAATTTTTTTAGTATGAAATGAAGTTAAATAACTACAATATTTATCACTTCAGGAATAATAAACAAGTCCCTTAACCTTAATGCAATTATAAAAATAAATAAAAACAAAAACGTAACAGATTAGCTTCTTCATTATAACTACGTATTACAATTTATTTCATTTTAATGATGTTAGTGCAATGTGCCAATACATCTACTTCAAGTTTGAGGAAATGCTTTTGGTCAAATGGCAGAATGACAATAAATTCTGAAGTTTAAATTATAAAATTTTCTTTTTAAGAAAGTATGTACATTCCATTAAAATGATTTTCAAAAGTAATTTGAATATTTATTCTTTTGAAAAGGTAATTTAGTGTTATTAAATAAATATTTATGCAAATATGGCTGAACAATAACAACAAATTCAATTGTGTTAATTTTGTTTGAAATTACAGATATCTAATATTAGTATTAATCATATCTGCTTTTTACTTCCTTGCATGAAGTAATGGAAGTATTGTGATCATGAAAAATTTCAGTTTTCAGATTTCAATGGAAATATCCATTTTGACTGTGATGGTATGTATTTTGATTGTATGTATCTTGCATAACTCAAAACTGATTAGCCGTAGGATGTTGAAATTTTGGATTTAGGACTGTTGTAACATCTAGTTGTGCATCTACCCTTTTGATTGCAATTGATGACCAAAAGTGTCCAAAAAAGCCCATAATTTAAAACATTTAATTTTGGACTTTTTGTTAACTGCAGTAATAAGCCCCTATCAAGAAGTTTTCAATGATAGTGGTCTTATTTTCATTGGTTCCAGAGTTATAGATAAATGAAATTTTAATTAATGAAATATTTGGATCTTACAAGGGGAACGCACACCGGTTCGAATCTGACTTCATATATACATATTTTTTCTTTTGTTAATTTAAATATATTGATTTGTTAATAATTATTAACCTCTGATTGTAAAAAAAAACTTACAATAAATAATAATTCAATATCTGTTCAATAACAGAACTCCAAAGACAAGCGGCCAAAGCTGGGGTACAGATCTCCTTTGAAAAAATGCAGTACATGACAAACATCAAGAATGCCCCACAACATCTTAAGACAGAAACAAATACAATTGATAAAACAGACAGTTTTAAATACTTAGGAGAATGGATAACCCCAAATAATAGTGAAAAAATTGAACTAGAAAACAGACTACTGAAAATAGATAAAGCATATCATATCATGAAAAACATCTATAACAAGAAATCCTTATCTTGGAACACCAAACAAATGCATTACCAAACGGTAGCTAGGCAGGAAGTCCTTTATGCAGCAGAAACACTTAAACTACATAAACTGCAGGACATAGAAAAACTAGAGAGAAGGATTTTATGGAAAATATTAGGTCCAAAAAACAATAGAGAGTTAGAATATAAACAAAGATCAAACCAAGAGCTTTATTCAAAAATAGATAAAATAACAGACAGAATCAAGAAAAGAAGACTACAGTTCTATGGACACATATATGGAATGGAAAACACCATACTAACAAAACAGATCTTCAACGTACTAAACAGTCTCAGGAGCAAGATAACCTGGTTAAAAGAAATGAACAATGACTTAGTAAACAATTCAATAAACTCAGAAATCTTAAACCTTCAGAAAAATAATACAAGAAATAGAGTTTCAGGGGAAGAAAAAACCCACTCACAGAAGAAGGAGAAAATGGACCCAAGAAGACAAAGAAAACCATTCAAGCAAAATGAAAGAAGCATGGGCTACGAAGTTGATTAAATGTATCTCTAAAATGGGCTATTAAAAAAAAATTGTAAGTTATTAGCAAAATAAAATTTTTTGTACTTTTCATTTTAATTCAACCAAAAAACCATTTTTACAGAGGTTTTATTAATAAATCAATATATTTGAATAAAAAAAAGAAAAGAAAAATATATGAAGTCAGTTCGAATCATTGTGTCCATGGTTACAGATCCGACATGTTCTCACTTACATCAGATAAGTACCTGAACAACATGAAACAAAATTAATATATAAGCTAATATAAAATTTTGATATAGACGTCATAAAAAAAATAATGGAATGTGGTGTCTACCACAATGCAATTATGTAACTTTCCACTTTATTAAAGAATTCAAGGATCATATCTCACTTTCAAATGAAATAACTTTAAATGAAGAGCAGCAAAAAATGTATATATGTAATTTAATAGGTGTAGAAGTAAGTCATGTAGTGTCCACATCAGATTTTTTCTATTGTAAAAATCAATTGGATACTCCTGATAGAAGAGTAAACCTTCTTTTTTTGAAAGGGCAAACAGACAGACTTTCAGATGAATTTTTACCCATCAATATTATTAATGAATTATATAACATATAGATCAATAAAACTCAATTTATGAAACATTTTTCAATATGAATTCATAGGTTGCATCTATATAAAAAATTGATGTAATACAAATATAAGAAAATGTACTTCATTAAGTTGTTAATTTTAAACATTAAAAATTTTTAAATGTTAAAAATGTATCTAAAATCTAGAAATTGCAAGTAAATTATAAATATTGATATATATTTGCTAGTATGACTTTATTTGTTCTTATTTTCATTAATAAATTTTGTTCACTTACTTAATTTTGTTTATTATTAAATATATTTTTAATACATATCAGTTGTAGATATTCAATACCATAGTTTTAAAACTGAATATATTAAATATTAACATAAATTTCAATATCTCAGGTTAAGCTTAACAAGTCAGTTGGAAAAGAGTAGAAATAAAACTGATTAATACTAAGAACCTATCGGCTGTATATAATAAATTATAATATAAATAAAATACACAAAACACAGTGTAAAATGAATAATAATGGTATGGTTTTAATATTTAAATACGTACAACAATTACTAAAAACTAATAATGTGCCTTACAATGAAAAAAAAAAATAAATAAATAAATAAAATGAGATGATGGTTCCATCTGCTGAGTACAGTTAAAAAAAGAATTATAACATGAACAATACATAACTTTATTATAAAATATAATCCAAATAAAACTAACTGACGAAAACCTTGGCACGTTTGAAAACCGTCCAAATTTACTTGATTCTACCAACTAAACTACAATTTAAACTACACTATGACACTAACCTTGGCAAGTGCTTTAGCCATTTCAAATGTTCCTACGGTATCCATATTAGATGCAATTAATGGGATACCCTTGTACGTTTTCTTCGAGTTTTTAAAGGTGATTTCTCGAAATAAATTGACCTATAACAATATATAAAACAGATTATAATCTGATAGAAAATATAAATATTTCCAAAAAAAAAGGAATCTATAATAAAATAATACTTACATCAGCTCTACTGCGAAGTGTACTTCTTTTAGGTCTCAGCAAAACGTCTTTAAAATCTAATTTTACTTCGTTTATTATATTAGGCATATTGACAGTTATTTAAACGGCGCGACAAAAGTCAATAGAGTACGAATCAGTCAGCACAACTAACACCGTCACTGCACTACAGACAACCACCGGCGCAGTCCGACATATCAGTTACTTGACTGGACAGGTTGACCAACAAAACATAAAAATATTATTGTAAAGTACATTTCTTCTATCTGTACAAGTGAAGTAGTAATAATTAATTTTTTGGTATTTTCATGCCATATTTTCCTGTATAAATGATATACACTAATACCTTGGTTCTACCTGAAAATGTTAATTTCATAACTTTGATAATTTACTACATCTAAAAAAAAAAGCACACAGAATATGTAACAAAATTATACGATATTTTAATATATCTGTTGGAATATGTTTGTATTCATTCCCTTTCTACCAATATTCGCGCATTTCATCATACATTTTAAATCGTTTCATTTCTTTTCTGGTAAATCGGTCCCATGAACTCTAAATGAGTGCTAACAATTTTCGTTTTGTCTTCATCTAATTTTACATTTTTATAAGCTTACCTTTTACAAAAAAATTTTGGCTTATGAAAGTTAATTTGTATTCTCTAAATATTTGTTTGCACTTTTCAAAATTTACATGGTTAGGGAAAATTTTCTTATTCTCTTTATATAAATTATACATTATTTGAATTATTAATGAAGAATCTAATTATCTGTGTTCTGTTTTTTTGTATCAGTAGTGAGATTCTATAAAAGGAAAGCAAAGGATGTGCTCTCTAATAGAGTGTTCTGAATTTTTATTAATTTTTGTGTTGGTATTTTTTCTCTCTCATATCAGGCAGCAAGTAGCCTGTTTCACAAAGCTTAGTTGATATACATCTAACAGAACCTTCAGGGATAATGTGTTGAAGAAGTATTCCACATACACACATTACATTTAGTCTCCTTGTATATTAAAGAACAAAGTTTTGCTGGTTTCTTTAAATTATTATGGTTTTTTTTTTTTAAATTGCAGTTACGTGTTTTACAGTAACTGGATGGCTACACTTAACATGACAAAGTATCTAAAGTATAAATCTTGAAAACCGTCCAAATTTATGAGAATCTATCAACTAAACTATAATTTAAACTACCCTATGACACTAATCTTGGCAAGTGCTTTAGTCATTTCAAATATTCCTATGGTATCCATATTATATGCACTTAATGAAATACCCTTGTATGTTTTCTTTGAGTTTTTAAAGGTGATTTCTTGAAATAAATTGTCCTATAACAATATATAAAACAGATTATAATCCGATACAAAATATAAATATTTTCAAAAAAAAAGTAATCTATAATAAAATAACACTTACATTAGCTCAACTGCGAAGTGTACTTCTTTTGGGTCTCAGCAAAAGTCATTAAAATCTAACTTTACTTTGTTTATTATTTTAGGCACTATAAAATTCTTTGGTTCTTTAGTTCTTTGGTGGTATTCTTGTAGTGAAAAGCACTTATAAGAACAGTCAATTTGTTAGGTTCTTCCTAAAGCATTTCATTCAAATTATTTTCTGTGGATCCAAAAAAATTAAGATAATTACCATTTAAAAAGTTGAAGTGAGCTAATATGATAAAGGAAATAAATAATACAAAAATTAATAGTCAACAGCTTTAGCCTAGTAGAATAATACTAGTCCGATAATTTGTATAGCATAAATACAATTCAACTGATCTAAGTCTTCATAGCTCTAAATTGGCATCAAATACAATCTTCATATTTCTGGGTTACTTACTAGTGCATAGAAACTTGGCTTGGCTTGTGTGTACAAAATAACTCACTCTCAAAAACTGAATAATCCAATTTACTGAATGGATCTATAAAGAAGTGTTATAGTTATTACAGGAAAATGTTCAATATTCACTGGTCAAGAAAGAAAATGAAGCTCTTCATAATCAACTGCTAATGACAACTATTCTCTCACTGAATTTGGGCATTAGATGATAATCACATACGAAGATGCTGTTCTAGTATTTCACTGTTTGGTTGATATCACACAGAACGTAGTAATATCCTGTGCTTACAATAGTGAAGTGATGATGCAATGAGCCTATGCACAAGTTGATGTTACACCAAATCAATGATAGAGGTGAATTTGCATTCATTTTTTATTAACAGAGCTGTTTAACGAATGCTTTGAAAAATCTTTATGATCAAATCCAGAAGGACAAGAACTGCATTACAATGGTTATATGCAGAAAGGTTTTATGTATTAAATTACATCAGAGACTTGCTAAAGGAGTCAATCATTTTATGATATGCTAAATTCAACTTTATTAAGTTGCTGGATAAAATGAATGCAAACAATTCAATTGAGATGGTTCAAAAAATGTTAAAAGGTAAACAGAGTGAATTTACAATAAAAAATAAATATAATTATTTCTTGATTAATAGGTTTTTTGTTTCAGATAATTATCTAAACAATCAATGTTACGTGTTAAGTTAATTCTGTCACAATAGAAAAGATCTAAATTTTGTTATTTACCTACTATTGCAGGTAACATTAAGTTTAATTCACATTACACAGCTAAAAGAAGATAATTTCTATTTATGAAATAAACAGTGAATAATTATAATTTTATTCTTTACATGTTTTATTTACATAAATACTTATCAGTATTTTGCTGAATTGATAGATGATTGCATGTTAAAAAAAACAGTTAGTTTGTTAAAAAAAAACAAACTACAACTAGATATAAAAAGAAAACATGCATTGACTCATCAAAAAATGTATTTGTATGGTAATAAACATAAAATAAAAATTGTTTTAATAACA
>JAAAKQ030166422.1:0-12592 GCA_010016005.3 Zanna intricata
ATATATTCAGAGGGATGAGATGAATGAATTGTAGCGTGTGTGAAAAATGCCATGCCTGACCGGGATTCGAACCCGGGGAATTATACCTGAACAGTATCAGAATTATACCTGAACAGTTTTATTGACACTGCACTTTTTATCTGGATTTAAATTAAATTTTTAATTGAAAAACTTAATTAAAAAAAAAATGTATTATTAGCACTAGAGTGCCTAATACTAGAATGTCTTTATCGATATAAATAATTTTGCCTTAAAAAAAAAAAAAAAAAAAAAAACTAATTTTGTTATTTTTCTTAGTTATGAATTATTTATATGAAGTTATTTTTAAAAGATATGAATTGTTACTATTTTAAAATTTTTACTTCCTTGTACGAAGTAAAGGAAGTACTGTCTGTGATCGCGAAAAATTTCGGTTTTCAGATTTCAACAGAAATGTCCGTTTTGACAGTCCCAGAATCTATTTCGATTAGTTACGGCGTAAAAAACAATTAGCCATAGAATGTTGTAATTTTGAATTTAGGAATTTTATAACATCTAGTTGGGCACCTCTCCTTTTGATTTCAATAGACTGAACCAAAAGTGTCCAACAAAAGCCCAAAATCCCAAAAATTTGGTTTTTGGACTTTCTTAACTACATTATTAAGCCTTCATTTCAACGATACATTATAAGTTATACTTATTTTCATCGGTTTTAGAGTTATAGCCAAAAAAAATTTTAATTAATGATATAATTTTAATAATGAAATATTTAGATCTTACTGGGATACACACCGAAAAGGAGAAGACACATCGGATCGAATCAGACTTCATCTTCTTTTTTCTTTTTTAACTTTTTTTTAAATTTAAATATTATGATTTATTAATAATTATTAACCCGTGGTTGTAAAAAAAAGGGGTAACAATAAATAATTCAATAATAACAAAATAAGAAGTTATTAGTGAAATAAAAATTTATGTACTTTTAAAAATGTCTGTATATAATTTAATAGGTATTAATACATGTAATACATATCTGTATATGTAATAGATTTGGTGAATCATCTGATTATTTAATATTAATGGAAAAGTATAATTTAGAATCGTATTATTTTTGGATTCTTGTACAAGGATTCATGTAGTATCCACATCAGATTTTTTAAAACATTTTACCGTAATTATAAAATAATTACGAATTAAAATGTACATACAGTTATGAGTCATGAAATATATACCTATTTTAACTTCTTTTATATAATTGTTTTAGTAGTCCTGTTTTAAAAGTCAATGTTTTTCCTGAATCTCTAAAATTTAGTACAGTCATTATTTATCGGGAAAAATTAAATACAATGAAAAGCGGTTAAGGTGAATAATTGTAGAGAAAACTTTAGATTTTTTATCAAAAATTCGTAGGATTATTATAAAATAATATCGTTTGAGCTTTGAACTCAAACGATTATTAAATATCGAGTCTAATTTCTAAAGCAGACACATATGCACCGTAAGGATTAAATTTAAATATTATTGTTTTAATATTAACATAATTTTCAAACAATAAAATATTAAAACCTCTGTTCTGATCAAGAATTAGTAGCGTTCTCCGGCACATTCCAAAAACTGAATAATAACTGGATAAATAAAAAGAAATAAAGCATTTAACGGTAAAAAAAAAAAATTTATTTGTATGATTCACAATAGTCTACGTGTTATAATTTACCAAAGTTAAATTTAAGAGCTTTGTAGTACCTTAAGTACCATTTATTAAACAAGACCGATTGAATACAACAGCCCAAAACGCTAAAGGATGTTTAATATCCTCCCCGGAGCATTGTGAAATACTACTATAGAACAAGCTAGTTAGAAACAATACCGGAACTCGTAGGTTCAAGTATAGCTTACAGGCTCGTACCATTAAGTTATATTGACTTTATTGCGCCGAATACGTCGGTGTTAATTACAGAAATTTTCTATGGATTACGTAAGAAACTATCTTCACAGTTGTATTAACCTAGTTAAAAATAAATAATGATAATAAAAATTAAATTGGTTTACTTTATTAAATTAATGTTAGAAAATATTTATCTTTTAATAATGAATTATAATATATCTTTTTTACAATATATTATTATATTATATTACTATTGTATTTGTTTATATTATTTGTATTATCATTATCTTCTAAAATTTGTGTAATATTTACATTATTTGTATAATTAAATTCTTCTAAAAATGAAACGATTGGTTTATGATAACTAAGATATGAAATAAATACTCTCCAATAATATCTATTCATATTTGCTATATTATTTTTATACTGAACTTAAACAATTATTTTAAAATTAATTTTATATGAACAACTTAACAAACACTTCATTACGTATAGGTATACACAACAACCATATCTACAAAGCAACGTGCTTCTGATAACTACAACAGTCTTTCTATATTGTATTAATGCAAACGTCTACGCGTACTGGTATGCAAAAAGTGTGAAAAAGAGCGGAAGAAGAAAGAGAAGTGGAATTAACGTTTTTTTTTTACTAAATATTAATGTAAACGAATATGCGCATACACGTAAGAATACAGAAAGATAGAAAGAGAAAGAAAGAGAAGTGTATTCTTTCTTTTTCTGTTTAGCTTCCGGAACTACCGTAAAGTATTACTTAAGAGAATGAATGAGGATTTGTATGAATGTGAATAATGTGTAGTCTTGTACAATCTCAGGTCGACCACACCTGAGAAGTGTGGTTAATCCAACCACAAAAGAACACCGGTATCCACGATCTAATATTCAAATCCATAGAAAAGTTAACTAACTTTACTAGGATTTGAATCTTGGTCATTTGAACCGAGTCAACGATGTTTTTTCTCCCATCTTTCATAGTATTTATATTAAACGCATATATGTATAAATTCTCGCTCCCTGTCTTTCTCAGTATCTTTCACAAGTACGAGGATTAAAAATTATAGCATAAAAAATGCGTGGGAGATTTTAACTGTCACATACACGATAATTTGTATATGTGTGTGAGTGTATATGAGTGTGTGTGTGTGTGTGTAATATAGACTGGAGGGGATATGCGGCGACAGCAGTGAGTCGAGTAGATCGCACGGTTCGGGGCGTGCGGTGGAAGTGAAACGTAGATAGAGAAACAGTTCATTCTAGCGTCGTCGATAATTGATAAGTATCGATAAGTAACGATATATCATAAGTGGTACTTATTTACATTAGTTCTAGAGTTGTAACTAAATAAAATTTTAATTAATGAAATATTTGGATCTGTGAACGGAAGGCATATTAGTTCGAATTATCATCATTTTTATATTTTTTTTCTATCTTTTTTTTAATTTAAATATATTGATTTATTAATAAATATTAACCTATTATTTTAAAAAAAATTACAGTAAATAATAATTTAATAAAAAAGGTATGACAAAAAATCAGAAGTTATTAGTGAAATAAAATGTTATGAACTTTTAAAAATGTGTATATGTAATTTAATAGGCATTAAATACATATGTGTAATTGTAACAGAATTGGTGAAACATCTTATTATTTAATATTAATTGATAATTGTAATTTGGAATCGTATCATTTTTGGATTTTCGTTCAAGAAGGGCATGTGGTGTCACATCAGATTTTTTAAACATTAATTTAACACACAAAGTTAAAGCATTCCTTAGGAATATCGTAATGAAATTTATTTTGTGTAAAAAACAAATAACGTTGAACTAAATTCAAACAACTGATTTATTTTTATTTTTTGCGAAGATGAAGGAATGTCATTTACGCACGCCCCCACGGGTGTGTAGGGCACGAACCCAGGACGCTCTCCGTCCCGGGCTAGCTAACAGGCTCTGTCAAGATGTTGTTAGGCATAATATAACCTGCCCCATACCGACTAAACCTTCCTACCGGAAATTCTACTCCGCTCCGAGACCGGACCCTCAATTAAGCATAACTCAGTCTCGGGGGGATATGTACGACTTACCTTCGGATTTCTTCTACTTGTACTTCTTTTCTTCTGGTGTTCTTCTTCCATTAATAAACATCCCAATCACTCACACAGCCATTTTATCATTCACTCTCCCTCTTCACACATACACTTTTTATGTGCGTGTAGTTGTGTGTATGTATGTGTTTTTTTTGTATGTATGTGTTCGCGCCAGGGAGTCCTTGTGCGTCATCATCGCCTCCCATCCCCACAGGGACGAACGGAGACTTTTTGAATTAAAAGCCATATTGGTACCATTTACGACACGAAGATAGTAATTATCGTTTCACATATTTTATTTTTAAGAAAAATATGTGTTCGCTAAGTATAACATTATAGAATACTTTTGTACGAAATACGGAAATACAAAAATGTAAACAGGCACGGTAATAAAATTTAAAAACTCATTCTATTTGCAGGGATGGCCGAACAAACATAAAATATCAATTGTACGACTAAAACGGTGAGTTACTCAATTTATGTTTTGAGTTAACTTTCGTTAAATTGAATTTAATTATTTCAATTCGACCGTTGCCCACCGGGCCGGTCTCGTGGTTAACTCGTCGTCTGAAATCAGTTGTTTAACAGCTGATTTTCGAAATTGAAGGTTCTGAAGTTAAAATCCCAGTGAATGTTTGTTTTATACGGAATACTAGGCAGTGAATACAGGTGTAGTTTAACAGGTCGTGGTTCAATTAAACGCACGTCTCAGGAACTATCATTCTGAGTATGACCACACTTCATTTATATTTTCATAACAACCTCAATTCATAGAGCCATGGGAGATTATTTACTGTTCATCAGTTAAACGGATTGCAACGTACACCTTAGGAAACAAATTTAAAAAACATTGGCCATCGCTCGTGTTATTCACTCCAGTAGTTAAAGTCAAAGATTTTATCAAATTGTAATTTAAAAGTAGTAATTTAAAAAATAAATGAACAAAAAAATAAATAAGAAAAATGTTTATCTTGATAGAAAAAAAAGTGTTTCGAAATGACTTTTGTAAATAAGTATGGAATATTATTTCCACGAAAATTACGTGTGTTGTTCGTGTTATATAGTAATTCTTTGATATAATATGACTCCATTTTTCAGAGTTTCTCGTTAAATGATTACGAAAGAAATATACTTCTATCGATGGAAATAACTATCAACGAAGCTCAAAGAAAATGCTAGGTTTTTCACATATATTTATGAATTATTTGTACATTTGTAAGTAAAATATATGACTGTAAAATGCAATCAGATATCTTAAAATATCTAGATTTAATTATCATGTGATTACAATAATGAATAATTTAAACATAAAGCATTTACGGCGGTTTAAAAAATTTCTGTAAATAATGTTTACGCTAATAATTCGGCGGTTTAAATGCAGATTAAAGAATTACTCCAACTTAGATCCAATTAAAATGGAAGTAGACCTGTATGAGTTATTGTATAATAGTATCAAATTCCCGTTTGAAGTATAATATCATCTTTTGTTGTTCGTTCAAAAAAGTATGAACAACTTTTAAAGACAGGTACCTTGTCAGATCACAGTTAGCCATAATTATGAATCATGTAGAATGATATTCAGGAAATTAAAATTGAACTTATATTTATGAATTTGCAATTTTTGCTGAAAAGAGTAGTCAATTCACTACACTAAAAATGTACACTTTTGTAAAAAGTAGACAGTATTATTTACTCTGTCTCTTTTTCTTATTAGCCTCCAGAACTAATTATTACTCCGTAAGGTATTACTTCAAAGTTGAATGAGGATGATATTTATGAGTGCGAATGAAGTGTAGTCTTGTACAATCTCAAATTAACCACTCCTGAGAAGTGTGGTTAATTAAAACCCAACTACCAAACTACACCGGTATCCACGATCTAATATTAATTACTGTTTTCCAAAAAATATCTCTGTTTACGCGAAAGGGACTTGTTGTAGTTCCGTTGCCATTTTAATAATTTACTGAATCGTTTAAAAAATTCATCTTATTAAATTATTTTTTAAATAATTAAAGGATTTTATTTTACTAAAAAAATGTAACTCTTTCGATTAATTTTTTAAAAACTAATAAAAGTCTTTTTAAAATCCTGTATTTTATGAATCCCGTCCACCATGTACAGACGAGTAAGACAAAGAAACTGACAAACTGACTTTACTGACAAAGAAAACTGACTTGTGTGAGAATTTGCAAATTTTTTCACAATTTTATTTTTGTTTTTCAACGTAGTCGCTTTACGATTTAATTTTTAATTCATTTAATTATAATATAATTTGATTTATCCAGCGCTGCAAAATAAGTGATTATCTCAGCTTTGACCTCATTGTTTGAAATAAATCTTCGTCCAGCGAGCCATTTCTTCAGGATTGGGTAGAAGAAATAATTTCTGCGAGCGGAATGCAGCTCATGGAAAATCATAGATCTTGGAGTTTTGCGGCAATACTCACGAGATGTGTGGTTCTGAACTGACCCGAGTTGCGTCTACTATGGTGCAGAGATAGTACCGGAGATGGTGCAGATGGAGATGGTGCAGAGATAGTACCCCGGAGCACCGGTGCTGTGTAGTTCCGGTGTCGAAGATGGGACGGAGTAGGTACACACACTGCCTCGGACTACACTGGCTCTCCTCTGTTACTGTAGTTGAGTATATGCTTCGGGGTGGAAGACAGTACAGTGAGGTATCCACCCTGTCGACCCAGGATCATTTTTAGATGTTTTTAAAGATAGAAGGTTTTAAGGCGTAAGGTTATAAAAAAAAAAAAAAAAATACAAACAGGGCAAAAAGAACGAGGTGGACGCCAGGGACGAAATGGTGTCGACGTGCAGAGCCAGGGAAGTAGCCCATTTTCTGAGAGAATGCCTTGGTCTTGGACACACGCAAAAAATGTTCTGGATCAAGGTACTTCTGATGACGAAAGGGGGATCCTCAAGGTATGTGAGGGTCGCGCATTTGGCTCTCGGTAGGATTAGGAGTAGGAACAGGATGGGTAGCTCCCCAGAGAAGGTGCATCACGGCACTCAACAAGGGGAAGGTCGGGATGCTTCGGTGAGACTGCGGAGACCCCGATGGGGGGTCCAGTTACTGGACCCAAGCTTGGGGGGGGGGAGATGGTAGGTTAATATGCTGCCGCGGTTAATGACACTGTGCAGTGGTTGATGACATGCCTAAAGGTGACACCAGTTGCTGTATGGATGTTTAAAAAAAAAAGTGATTTTATGATTTATATTTATGAATTACAATTGTTCAATGAAAATTATTTCATGCGGAGTTATTTAATTTTCAGATTCTTTCTCGGAATTTTATTTTATCAGTATTACTTTGATTTATATTTTATTTTAACAATAACACCTCAAAGACAATACAAAACAATTGGAAGATCAAATATTTATAAAATTTATAGTTATCAACATTTAAGCGCGCGAATCGTGGTTTTTGTTTTATGTGTTAGATCTCCTTCACAACATATATTACAGTAACCGTGCGCATCATGTTATGCATATGTTACAGTTTCAATTAACCACACTTCTTAGGAGCGATAGATCTGAGATTGCACAAGACTACTCTTCATTCACATTTATGCATATCATCCTTTGAAGTAATACCTTATGATAATTCCGGAGCCTAAACAGAAAAATATATTTGTATCCAGTATATAGATAACAATGTCTGCTAGGTCTTTTATCTACTATTTTAACTGAAGTAACAGAATATCAAAATATGATTTTCATTTAAAAACAGCAAGTGAAAATAAAATACGTGGATATAAACATTTAACATAATAACAACAGGGCGTTCGTCGTTTGTTCTAGGCAAAGCAACAATACGATGTTTGTACATAGGAATAAAATATCGTTTAACATTCTATAAATAAGATTAAACATTTTTTAAACCTCACGCACGAGAAATTTAATTGAACAATTAAATATTAAAATATTAATTAGAAAGACTTGGGAACATTCGAAAGATGTTTTGAAAATAATTACATCTGCTGCATAGCTCCCTAGCGGCATAAATAAGAACGTGCTCTGATGTGATACCTATGTAATGCAAAAAACCGCATCAAAATCGGTCCAGTAGTTTTTGAAGAACATGGTAACAGGCAGATAAGCGCGTGCACATAATCAACCTCTTACTCAAACGTATATGCCGTCTCCCTTCCCTAGTGGGTAAAAAGGAAATGCATTAAACAATTTAATTTTATCGATTTAAAACCTTTTTTTTTTTTTTTACCGCCGGAACCACCGTTAGGTATTACATCAGAGGATGAAGATGAATGATGTGTAGAGTGTGTGAAAAAGCCATGCCTGATCGGGATTCGAACCCGGGACCTCCGGATGAAAGGCTGAGACGCTACCACTCGCGCCACGGAGGCCGGCAATCGATTTAAAACCTCTAAGTCTTTTTCGTAACGATTTCAAATTTTTTAATATGTTGAAAAGGGTTGGCATTTACTCTTAAACCAATTTTAAATCATATCTATGAGATGATATAAAATTTAAGTAACAATTTTGAAATATTCTTCTTCCCATTTAATGATATATTCTGATTCAGTACGCCAGATCATTACGTTAGATTGTTAGGTCATATTAAAGAGATTTAAGTGTGCTGTTATACTTGGAAAATGGTATGACGAGTTTTTTTTTTACACATAGTTGTACCTAGTTTATCTCAAAATTAAAATGTAAAATCATTTTTTAATATTATTCACCGACTGCTGACGCTTAGAATTTAATTTAAAAGTAATAATTCAATTTCCTGACTATTACTGAAGGTTTATAAATAAATGAGAGATAATTTTGTTTTTCATAAAATAAATATTTATTGGTCTTGAAAAATTAAATAAATGTTAAATAAATAAAAGTCCAGTAATTGGATCGATTCGTTGGTTTTTTAATTCAAGATAAATTTTATTCATAGATAAGTTATATTCTGATCAAATTTATTTACTGCTGTAAAAATTCAACATAATAAATTAAGGAAGCAATTATTAAAAGTCGATTTTTGAACCCCATGTTTACACTTAGTAAGTAAACCTATATAAATCTTTATCTGACACGCTTTCATTCAGTATTCCGCATCTTATCCGGTGCTATTAATCGCAAATCCGTAATTAAATAGGGGTGAGGTTCAGTTGTTTGAAAAGAGATTTCTAATTGGCCCTAAGGGAATTTAAGTAAGGTAATAAAATAGATTTAACCTTACCTTGGTCATCGAACACAGCTAAATTTGCCTGAGGTACTGCTTATAAGCGATAGGATTATAGTTTGCTATTGTAATAACACGGTCGAACACGGTAAAACTGCTACTCCTTAAAATTTGTTCACCTTATTCTTAATCGGTTTGATCTTTTATCAGCAAGTCAGTTTATAGCAGTATATATATATATAGTTTGTTATAACCTTTTGTAACAGGAGCGGTTGCATTTACTATTTACTTCTAATATATACTTTTATATAGTCTTCGTCTCAGAAAGAAAAAAAAATTAACTGAGGGATGCAAAATTAGGCATGATTGTAATATTTTAAATAATAATTAAATTCTATTCTAATACAGAATGAACAATCGGTCTTGCCGATGTGTTTTAATTCACAATTAGCGCATTTTAAAGCACATACACCTTGTCCGTTCGACAAGGCGTATATAGCTAAAGAACAAATAAATTAAACAAATGAAAAACATATAAATTGCATAAAAAAAGTTAAAGTCAAAGTTAGATTTCTACGTACTATATATAATCTTTCTTATATTATTTTTACTTCCTTGTACAAAGTAAAGGAAGTATTATGATCGCGAAAAATTTCGCTTCTCAGATTTCAACAGAAATATTCATTTTCATCATTCCGGATTCCATTTTGACTAGTTTTGGCGTGACGTCTGTACGTACTCATCTTGCAAAACTCAAGAAAAATTATTCCTAGGATGTTGAAATTTTGTATAAAGGACTGAAATTTTGTATGTTAGGACAAAAGGGGAGGTGATCATCTAATTGTCACCTCCCCTTTTGATCCAAAAATTTGGATTTTGGACTTTTTCTTGGTTGCAGTAATAAGCCACTATCGAGAGCTTTTCAATGATGTATCATAAGTTGTACTTATTTTTATTAGTTGTAGAGTTACAGCAAACTAAACTTTTAATTAACAAAATATTAGGATCTTAAAATGGGAAACACATCGGTTCGAATCAGACTCATTTCCTTTGTTTAAAAATTTTTTTTTTTCCAATTTAAATATATTGATTTATTACTAATTATTAACCTCTGATTGTAAAAAAGAAATTACAATAAATAATTAAATACTAAAAATAAAAATAAAAAATATCAGAAGTTTTAATTTAAATAAAATGTTTTGTACTTAACATTTTTTTTTTTTAAATATTTATAATAGGCATACAAGGAAGTCATATAGTCTCAACATCAGACATTTTTTCTTACAACTATATTTTAAGATAATTAGAAAAAAAAAACATAAATTATCAATTTTAAAATTGTAATTTAGGTTTTGATTTTTTGCTTCGCCATAATGTCTATTCTTTATATCTATATACATATATACATACATAATAAAGAGTTAGATTACAATTTTTTGTGTATTATAAGTGAATATACAGCAACGGGGCAGGCGCTTAATTTTCACTTACTAATGGATGATAATAAATTATTTCTAGTGTGCAAAAAAGTCTTGTTTGACCGGAAATCGAACTCGGGACTTCCAGATATATTATAAGTTCCGGAATCGCAGGGATCGGGGAATATATATTTGTATACATAAATGTAAATTTAAATTTGTTTCAAAATAAATAGATGATAAAAGAGTTTTAGTAGAAACACTTAGGCTTGGATCTGAAATTATTTTTGATTGCATTTATATCAAGATAAGGTATGTAATCAAATCCATTGCTCATTATGCTCATTGTTATATAAATTTTCCTCGTTCTTCCTAAATTCTGCTAAACTTCTACTGGATTTCATAAAAAAAAATATAATGAGACGCTTTCTCCTTTGATTAAAATCACGTCTATCTTTCGAGATATAACAATTTATATCTATGTTATAGTTGAATATATATATATATATATTTTCAAGGTGTCCACCTTAAATTATAAATTATACAGACTAATTATACGTATATATATATATATGTATATGTATAATTTGTCTCTCCATATCTGCTAACTTTAGTGTTTGTACTAGGTATTTCATTTTAAATGTCCTTTCAAGCTTTGTATCTTTCTGTTAGTAACTTCATTTTAGACGTTTTAATTCTTTATTGTTTGTTTTTTAATTACTTTGCATTCGCTGCATTGTGTTCTTGTAAACGATATTGAAATTGTTACAAAAATTCTCTTTTTACTCTTTCAACCCAGTTAAATTTTCAGTTGTTTTATTTTCAAAGAAAGGGGACGTTTATATCTCACATATTTATATGTATTATATGAACAAAAAAGTTTGTTACAGCAATTTAAGAAGAAATTTTCTCGGTTTAAAAATAAACAGAAATACAGCAAAGTTTAAAATATAAGCTATTGTTTTTACGTAATACGCATATGAATGAATTTGAAGATCCCACACATGTATTGTGAATCCTCGAAAAATGTATTTTTTATTTCTCGACAAAAGTAGCGGGAAGGTAGTCGGTTTCTTTACTTTTGAAAATACAAATCTATTAAAAAACTTTTCTCCAATTACCAAAAATTAAAATCGAGAACAAAATAAAACATTTCCACGACGTTTTAAATACCACATATTAGTTAACCAGATACGCCCTATAGACGATTTTTTTTTTTTTTTTGTAAGGATGTAATAAATTCTTGTACAAACTATACCATTTCCAAAATTCAGCAAAAAAGATTTGAAGGCGGTTATAAAAGTTATAAAAAAATTAGTTAACGAATGATTTAATATGAGTGTATTGATTAATTCGAGTGATATTTTTAAGAGCTCTCTCCGGTCACGAATAGTGATACAATGAAAATAAAAGCTGGTGTTGGAAAACACATTACTGGCAAACCTGAAATATATATTCACCCGTGTAAAAGAACAACACTAATAATCATTGTACTTTTATTTATCCGGTTTTAATTAATTACCGCTTTCATTTTTTTATTTGTTATTATTCGTGTTTACGTAATTAGTATTAATAAAGATTGCAGAAACAAGAATTTTAATTTAGATGTATTTTTAAACTAAAAAAATTTAAATAGTGCTTGAATGATTATTGCATCCGTAATTACAACAATTTTTTTTTTTATGGAACTACCTCCGGAACCACAATTAAGTATATCTTCAGAGCGATGAGATGAATGAATTGTAGCGTTCGTGAAAAATGCCATGACTGACCGGGATTCGAACCCGGGACCTCTGAAAGAAAGGCCGAGATGCTACCACTCGGCCACGGAAGCTGGCAATTACAATAAATTAGATATACAATTATTACTGTATGATTCTTTTTTTTGCATAACATTTAATATTGTTTTGTATTTAGAATTCTCAAATTCAATTTTTTTGTTGTGATTATTTTCATTTTTGATTGTATTATTATTAACCCACCCGGTTGGTCTAGTGGTTAACGCGACATCGCAAATCAGCTGATTTCGAAGTCGAGAGTTCTAAGGTTCAAGTCCTA
>JAAAKQ030166433.1:0-12592 GCA_010016005.3 Zanna intricata
CTTGTAAGTTTCCTATTTGATTACAATAAAATTTTATAACTATATTGCGGATAATAATTGACTTACCCTCGTATATAGTGGTAGCAGAGACCTGTTGATTGGCTCATTTTGTGTGTCATAGTTCCGATAGGTGACACTGCCATTGTACTGCACAAAGTTTAAATTGTTTCAAACAGATTTTGTTAAATGTTGTAAGTGTTTGTTTGTTGTATTAGATAAATTATTGTGAGGAAGCTTGATATTGTGTTGGTTATTTACGAATCATTCTCTCACTATAATTGGCGACCGTGATAGCATTGTTAGAAATTGTGAGGAAGTCAGATATCATGTTAGTTATATACGAATTATTCACTATATACTGATATCTAACAACCATATCATTTTCTTGTACTATCTTATCTACTCATTATTATTTCTATCTTATCTACTCTTTCAAGGCATTTCTTTAATATTAGCTAAAATTAATTTTTGATTGAGTGGTTGAATAGAATTAAAATATCATCCATTTATAAATGCCAAATATTTAATAAATCCCATATCATACATGTAGGTCTACTGATAAATCTATGGACAGTGATTTCATCAAAATTGTTTAATTATCCCTTTGAAGAAGTAAATAATCCAGTTATTGAATATATACACAAACAAGATTATTGTGCATTTAATAATCACTTTGTATTATTTGTAGAAATATAATAGCAATTTTAATAAATGTTATGATTGGATTTCTCATCAAAGAAAAGACATCTTTTGCTAAATTCAATGATTTATATAACCCAATGTAATATAATGAATAATTATTTAAAAATTTACATATATTGATTTGTTTTTTTTTTATAGGTAATATATCTAAATTCAAAAGATGTTTTAATCAGAAGTATCCTTCTTTAATAAGAATTTAACACTTGTATATTATAGTATTACAAAAATAAATTATTATTATTTTTTAGATTAACATTCAAGTTTTAAGACTTACATATTACACTAGAATTAAATATTAATTTCATTAACCTTTTAATAACAAATTTAAAAAAAATTTATTTATAATCTTTTAAATGAATTACAGGAGACAAAAGTTGGTTGCATTGGAACTTAGTTGTTCACTCAAAGTGCCTTCTTGTGTTAACAAAGCTCAGGAAAAATTTAACTCTTGGCTTTTGAAGAATGGAACAAAACCTGAGCCAGAATTAAGAACACTTATTTACAATACTGGTATGTACTTAATTAATTGTAGTATGTACAAAGAGTCATTTTCAGTGTAAAGGCTTAAGTAATGATTTAATTAATTTTTTTTAACTAAAAAGAAGTATTGTAGGTATTATTCTTACATATTATTTTATTTAATAATAAATCTTTTAAGTAAATAGTGCAGTAAAAATTATATGAAATTAATGAAAATCATTGAAACCATTTATAAGAAAAGAATTTTTTAGAGAACTTTAGTTAAGGATCATTGAATAAATGGTGTTTTAAAAAACTTAATCAAATTTGAATGAACCAATACTTTAGAATATGGTTGCAGATATTTCATGGAACATACACAGATGTCTTCATATCATCATGTTAAAGGTGTCTATAAAGGACTGTCAAAATTTTAAATCCCAAAAAATCTCAAAACTAATATTGCAAATAAATTAAATATCATATTCACTGTTTATAATTATCATTAATCGAACATTAAATATCAAATATTATATTGTACTGAGGATAAACATGATTATTGAGAAACATTGTTCTGTCCTTTTCAGCCTTTATTTTTATCAACTTTTGGAAGAAAAGTACAATATTAGTTTGTCACACAATGTAATAGGAGGATGAAATTAAATTTTGTTTATGGTTTCTGGTATGAGCAGTACAAAAGTACTATTGACTTAAAGTATAATAAGGATAATTATTATCCTATTAAGGATAAAACTATTCTATATGTATATTAATTTATTTAAACATCTTATAGTCCATATCCTCTGTACACGAAATTTAACTATATCTACATGTAATTTTTTTCCAGCCACTCCACAAAGTACTCAATAAAGGAAACATACTTACCCTTACTTTCTTATGCACATCAAAATGTTTCTGGGCCTAAGCCCATCTTAATGATTTTTTTAATTTCCTTTCATTTATTCATCAACATTTACACAATTAAAAATACTTATTGGTCAAAATATAACAAATTTTATTTAATAAATACACAAATAATAAATGAAGAATACAGCTATAAAAAATGGATATCGTATCTCTTTAATTGATAATATATATAAAAAATATAATTCAAAATATACTTCAGTAATACAGACAGTACTATATTTATACCCATAAATGAAAATGAAAGTAATAAACATATTTATATAAATTACTCCTACACAAATAAAATTATAGCAAACTTAATTGATTCATATAATGATAAAAAAATATAAACCTAATAATCATATAATAAAATATTTTAAATATTTTATTAAAAAAGTAAAAAATAGATATGATTCTTCCGATGTTTATAAAATGAAATATAACAACTGTGGAAAAATATATATTGGAAAAACAAATAGATCCTTAAAGATAGATTTAATGAACGTTTCAGATCATTTAAAAATAAAAAAATAAAAGGGTTTTCAAATGTAGCTGACCATTTAATAATTAACAAACATAATGTAACTAGTTTGGAAAATAATTTAGAAATAATCAAAAAAGTAAATATTGAACATGAAAATAATAATAAAAAATTAGAAATTTTGGAAAAATTCTAAATACAAGAATATAAATGTAAATTCCCATTTCATGAATCTACAGTCAAAATTTGATGGGGACATTCTTATGAAAATTTTTAAGTTGGTATGCAATGTTAAGATTAAATAAATCAAACAATTATTAGTTACAGTACTGTATTAGTAACAGATAGGAAGTTTTTGATTTCTTAACTGAGCAAATATTTGTTCTAAAAATTAATTTTTTTTTTTTCAAAACTTTTTCAGGCTTAGGCCAGAAAACGTTTTGTACATAAAAAAGTGAAGGTAAGAATGTTTCTTTTATTCTGCACTTTGCGGAGTGGCTGGAAAAAAATATTTTACATATAGATGTAACTAAATTTTGTGAACAAAGGATATAGACCAAAAGAAGTTTTTATTTAAAAAAATTAATAATAAATTCCAACCAGGCAAAATTATTCTATAAATTTTACAATTTATACAAAAAACTATGCAGGATTATAAATTCAATAAATTTCAATAAATAATCTTTAAGATGAAATATAATACCTAAATATACAAAAATGTATATTAAGAGGTTTCAATATAATAATACTATTTGTACAACTAAACCATATCCAGAAGAACTTCAGGATAAAACAAGAGATAAAATATGCTTACTAGAGGAGAAACTGCATAAACATTAAATTATACAATGTACATTTAAATTTATTAAAAGGTTTGGGTAATATTATGTTTAATTATATTTATGATACCGTAAAAATTAACATTAATATATATATATATAAAGAAAATAATAAAAACCAATCACAAAAAAATAAATGATTTGATAAAACAAAAAAAACAGGAATAATGGTACAAAATATAAAAATGATAACATTTAATATAAATAAAAAAATAAATGATATAATTAAAGATCGTATAATTTATACAGAGTTTGATAACATACAAGAAAAATCAGGTAAATTTAAAACAAATGATAATTTAGTATATCTAACAAAAGTTGTTTTCCAAGATGAAGAAAAATTAATAATTGCAAATTCATTTAAATTTAACCTAACAGATAATAATATATACTTTTTTAATGCACACCATTTCATCAGATGTATTAAAGTTAAGAATTTAAAAAAAAATTCAAGTCAGTTCAAAAATAATCCACTCATCATAACTGTAAATCAACATAACTCAAGAGTTCCAAGAATTTGGAAGAGGTACAGTTATAAAGGTTGCACGTAATATTGATGAAAATGTTGGACACTTTCAAAATTTTTATAAAAAAATTTGAATTCATTATTGTTTTGTACAAATAATAGTAATTTTTTACTTCTTATTAACTGCAATTTTTGTAATGGATCACATTTTTAAAATCTGACCACCCAAAAATTACAAATTAAATATAAAAATTTTTAAATTTTAATTTAATTAAATTAAAAATTCATAAACACACATGTATTTATATATAGGCTAAGTATAATCTTTTTGGCTAAAGAATCTCCAAAAGTACTTGATCAATTTCATTAAAATTTAGATATGCCATAGTTGTATATCTGAAGTTATATATGTGGAAATTTGATGAAGATTGATTCAGTCATATAGTTTGCTCTATTTAAGGTTGAAAACAGACAATATAACATCAATTTGAGGTTATGTTGTCCTTGTTTTGGTGTATTTTTCATACACATTTATGCAATGAGTCAGTGTTAAGCAAGTTTAAACTTGATGCTTGTGTGTAAGCCAGTCCACATGGCCTGAGTGGTAGCATTTCGACCTTTCATCTGGAGGTTCCAGGTTCAAAAACCCAGTAAGGCATGGCATTCTCACACACGCTACAAATCATTCATCTCATCCTCTAAAGATATACCTAATGATGGCTTAAAAAAAAAATTGATGCTTGTGTAGGGTCTACTCGTTATTTTCAATACTTTCATCAATTACAGTTATAATATAATTCTCTTATAAACAGAAAGTATAATAATATTAAGTTAAAAAAATTATAGCTCTTTTAGTTTTCTAATTTAATTTATGTTTTGAATATTTCTTGCATAGAAAGTAATAGAAAAATAATTATTCATAAAATATTATACAAAATAAAGTAATAAAAGTTCACTCTTCTTGAGAATTTCTAATTATACTTTGCATATACAAATTTGTAAAAAAATATATTTTTTTATATTAAAAAACAATTAAAAATATAATTGCAAAGTTATACATTGCTGAAGATGTGTACACTCCCTATTGTTGCTCTTTACCTTAATGTATTTTATCCCTTTTGGTTTTATGTATTTGCATTTTTCTTTGAATCATACTTTTAAGCTTTTACATTCTTAAAAGTATGATACAAAGTACTTTTAAGAAAGTAGATCTGAGGAACGTAAATGTATTGAAAGAGCTTCATTTTTTAAATTAATTTTATGAAATTAAAAAATATATTTTATTTTTGTTCTAAACCTACGATTTGTTCAGATGTTATTTTTTAGGCTGTTCAGTATCTCTCATTCTTTTTTTTATCATTTTTTAAAAATTTTGTTTAACTTTAATGAATATTTCACACACTAAATTTTGATCAATGTCTACTCCTAAATACACATTAAAATGTATAATTTGATTTTTAATCTCTGCCTAGCCATTGTATAATCTTACTGATACAGTCCCAAATCTCCTGGACTCACCATTGTGAATCATCTCCTGTAATGATATTTAAAAAATGTACCAAATCATTTGTCCATAATTAGTGCAAAATTCTGAGAAAAAATAATTATATATAAAAAAATATATATATATATAACATTCTTGATTAAAAGGGAATGTTTCTAATCAGCTAAATTTTGGTTGTTTGTGATTTCAGGTATGTCAGGCAGTAGTGAAATTGTATGGGAACGAATGTGGCAAGCTTATATCACTGAAGAAGAACCACAAGAAAAAGTTAAGTTAAGAAATGCACTTGCAGCTGTACGAGAACCTTGGCTTTTAAACAGGTTTCTTACTTCTTTTATTTTTAAATTGATTCTTATTAGAAGTTACATTAAAAAAATAATTTCTACTCTGTCTAAATCTGTGATAATCTGAGTATATAAATTTGTCCTCTATTTAGCTAAATAAATGTACTGAAATATTAATCATGTAGTCAAAGTATAAAATAAATAATTTACAACGTACAATTTCAATTTATAGTATAAGTTGTTTTTCAAAAGATCTAATCTGATGAATGGATTTATATTTTACGAGGGATTAAGAAGACTAGATTAGGAGGGAATATGCCTAAGCTATAGACCTAGGAAGCTATTTATACAATTTGGCATGTATAGCAAATGGTAAATTTATGGTTTTAATTTAGATTATTAATTAATATTTCATTGTGGTTTTATTTTGATTTTAGCATATGTCTCAGATGTTTTCCATCTATGCTGTTTTTATGTTACTGATTTTAGTTTTTAATTTAATTTTTAATATCTATTTACTTATACAAATATTGTATCCAAGCAATGACAGCAACACTTCATTGTCTGCCCAGAAAAAAATTTATACATATGAAATAAAAGGTCTTGGCATTGTGTATCCTGTAAAAAAAACAGAAACCAAGTTTCAGGTTAGTCCATAGGCAACCTCTCATCAGAACACTGGATGCCCTGCCTCTACAATTTCCAGTATCCTCAGCATGGAACTAGCATAGCTCCAACTTATGTCCACATAATGCAAAATGAGTAGAAAGATACAAGCAGAAGATGGATAAGGAAAACAGATGGCTGATGAGAAAGAATATGAAAGAGTCTCACAATATGGGACAAAAATTCATACCCAGAAAACGCTCAAAGCCAATTAGCAGTATCCATCCCATTTGCGATCACTTAAAAGATATTTTTACCTGCAATGGAACAACATATCTAAGATTAACAATTTTTTGACTGAACAGATTATTTTGATTGCATTTTAAGAGAGAAAGGAGATCTGCGTAACCTTCACCCTATTGTGTTTTTTTTTACAAGTCCAGATAGGAACCTGAGTCTTTTAATAGTTTTACTACTTTTTAATTCCTTCTAATAAATGACTATAATGTTCTAAAAAATGTTTAATCAGGTATTAAAATTATTAAACTTTTTTTTCTTTTTTTTTTAGAAATTACTTAATATCAAATTTTTTTTAATTTTCAGGTTAATTGACTTAGCTAAAGATGAAAACTATGTACGTTCACAAGACTTCTTTCTTGTTCTTGGTTCAATTTCGGATAATCCAGTTGGAAACCCAATTGTTTGGGACTTCATTCGGTACAGTGAATATACTTACAATTTTTTTTTTAGATTCCTTCTACAATCCATTTTATGACTTCTGATGAAACATAATTACAATGATTTGTTTGACATAAACTTACTATCATTAGACTTGTCAGAATTATTTCATTATGGCAGTCCTGTCATGTTATTAATAAAATCATTAAAATTCATATTTTGTTTTTTTTTTTTATTACATAATAAACATTTATATAATGTTTGGAAAATTATTGTTAAAAACAAACATAATGTTATGTTTATTATATTACACAAAAATAATTTTAGTGATTTTGTTCTTAATGTGTGAGGTAATTCCATGATTCAGTAATTCTTAAACATTTAATAATGGAATATGTGTTCTGAAACATGTCAATATATAACATTGAGGAGTGAAAATGGTAAAGACCGTAAGTGCCAAAACGTTTTTTTCACAGGAGAGCTGAAAAATACTTTTGGCAAATGCTGGTACATATGCTACATGCACAATCTTCCAACGTCTCTACAAACTAAAATAAGTTTTACTGGACATATGCCTATTACCAGGTTACTACCCTTGGAACATACGATCTTTTGAGCAAAAAAATATTTTTTTTTTTTTTTTGGCATTTACGGTCTTTACCATTTACACTCCTCATTTTATCAAAAGTTACAAGATACATAAAAAAAGATTTGTAAAAAATCTTTTTTTTGTGAAGAAACTCTTTTTAATTGTTGGAACAGGCTAAAAAAAGCTTTTTCCTCAGTCATCAGTAAGTTATATACATTATATGAGAATATTTATAAACTTGGTAAATCACAGTTTATAAGTATCAAAATGCTTACTCCTTACATATTTTGTCAGTTTATATAGCTTTATCCTTAGCTTAGAAAATGAATTTTAATTCATTTTTTTTTTGTAATGCAGAAAAATTTATTATTCTCTTCATTCTCTAATTCACCTGTTCTTACTCATATTTTACTCTCCCTACTTCTGTTTAAGTAGATTTGTAAAATTTGTATTACTGATTGAAGTATACTGATAAAATGGTAAATAATATTATCTTATAGTTTATTATTTATAGTGTTCAACTGTTGATGTTATACTGTCATGTGTTCATGAATCGACCAGTATATGAAGAGACTAACAAACTAAAAATTTCTTATAAATACAACTTATTATTGAAAGAAAAGCTTAGAAATAATAATAATGACAATATATAGAACAGTAATTCAAATAAAAAGATAAGATTTATTTAATGACAGTTAAATTATAGAAACCAAAATACAATCCAATTTATTTAAAATTTTACAATGACCAGTAGAAACTAATATTGCATTAACAAAATAACAATAGAAAAGTCTTAACTTCATACCATTAATTTCTGCTAGGATTATTAGTTTTACTGTTTATAAATGAAATACCGTACTTTTTATGAATGAACAGAATACTGTCACTTTCTTTATGGTCTACTAATAACTCACTAAACAATTCTTGTACTCACTCACAGTTTACAGCAGAATACTCACAACTTACTCTTTACTTGTTACCATACACTTACTGATTTCACTGTTATCATGAATGCACCGATCATGGCCTCGCTGAACTACTGACTTATCACAATTGCACTAACCCCAACGGGGAGTCATTCTTTAAGACTTTGGAGGTTGGCGTCCCCACGGCCCTAGCCTCTGCATCTTTTCTTCCCACTACTCTTTGAGCTGCAGAACACTTTACTCTATACACATACTCTACACCAAGAACATTACACAATTTACAACATATACAATCACACAACTACACAACAACATTCTACACTACTTCTTCTTACACATACACTCAGTGAGGTTGCAACAACTGAATTTCATCCATAAGATGTCACAGAAGTAAAGAGAATAACAAAACATCAGAATAGGACAGAAGAACCTACACCCTCTCTCATTTTAACCTTTAGCCATCCGACTCTACCAGAAAAAACTGGATACCTGTCTGTCAGGATACGACCTTTCATCCCAAACCCACGGCGGTGTTTTCAGTGTCAAAGTACAGCCACACCACAACCTCTTGCCCAAATACCGGAATATGTGCCAGATACACAAAAGAAGGCCACAAGGACATCGATTGTCAAGAGAAAGAAAATTGTGCAAACTGTAGGGGAACAGATTCAGCTCGGTCTCGAGATTGCCCAACTTTTAAAGAAGAGAAGGCAATCCTAAAAATCTTCACTGAGCAAAAGCTTTCATTCCCAGCCTAAGAGAATATAAAAAGACACTTAATTCTCAAAATCTGGTCAAAGCTGATATATCATTTGCTGCTGCGACAGCAAGTAAAGCCTTGTAATTGCAGACCATCAACAGTGCAGATCCTGCAATGAACTGAAAAAGCTTGTTCAGATGTTACCTGATCAAATTGCTTCCCTGACTGCAACTATTACGGAATTAACAAAAATGAACAAAAGGTCAGTAGTTGCAACTAGTGAAGCTAACACTAGCAGCATTTCTCATAAAATCCCTGTCCCTAAAGTTTTGCATTTACGGACCGCAGCACATACATCAGGTGGTAAACCATCAAATAAACTACTAGCTGGTAACATCAAATAAACTAAGGGAACACAATCGACACCTTCCTCTGGGATGCAATCTTCCCAGTTACCTAAATCTTCACCTTCAACACCACGTGACTGGAAGATATGGTAGAGGAACTGCCTGATCCCAGGGCATCCGATTTTCTCAAAATCAAAAATTCAAAAAAGTAAAACTGGATCATCTATAACTAACTTTATCATATATTTATCTAAACTACCTTTATTTATGAGCATCATTTAGTGGAATATTAGAAGTCTTCAGTCCCGCATTGAAGATGTTAGAGTATTGATGCGTGCACTTGAACCGTTAATCATGTGTTTCCAAGAAACACATCTATTAGCAAAAGATGTGGTTACACTCAGAGGTTACATAAGAGATAGATACGATTGCGTGATAGATAGCAGAGAGAGTGGTGTTATCGATTTTCATGCGAAATGAGGTAAAGGCTAGAACAATACCGCTGGAATACATTCCTGTTATTGCTATAAAAATCATGGTCCTATTTAAATTGCATATTTGCAATCTGAATCTCTCACCAGACTTTGAGTTCAGTGCTCTAAAAATTTCAAATCTCTCGCCGAAATACCATCACCGGCGTTAATAGTAGGAGACTTCAATGCGCATCATGTTTCCTGGGGCTCATCATTCTGCTCCCCTCGAGGAAATATGATAAACAGATTGAAACAATATCTAGATCTTTGTCTACTGAATGATGGTCCGTATACATTCATGTCCTTATCGTCTGGTGTGTGGTCCAACATCGATCTCTCCTCCTTGTGTACACCGAATTTACTTCCACGTCTTACTTGGTCTATTGGTGTTGACTGCAAGGTAAATAAACATCCTCAGAGATGGATTGTCGAAAAGGCAAATTGGGATGGTTACCACAATGCCTTCCCATCATAGTATGAGGATGGTGCTGACGCCCTTGATGAACTTTCCTCCTTTACATCTCTCATACTTGAGAATGCTAATTAGTATATTCCACAAACATCCGGAATCCCTAGACATCCTTCCGTTCCATGGTGGAATGATGACTGCCAACATGCCATTAAGAAACAACGGCAGGGCTGCGGAAATTTAACCGCAGGCCAACCAGTGAACATCTAGATTTGTATCACAAAGTGAGAGCAGAATGTCGTCGAGTATTATTAGACTCTAGGAGGAAGTCATGGAGGAAATACATGGACACCATCCCATGTCTACTGTATGGAAAAAGTTCCGTGCAATTTGCGGAACACCGAAACAATCTATACTCATTCTCTTTCATGAAGAAGAACTCCTCACAACACTTTCTGCAGTGTCAAATAAGTTAGCAGAGTCTTTCAGTTCAGTGTCTCTCACCACAGCATACAGTGATGAATTCCAGAGGTACAAATTGCAGATGGAAACATTATCATTAAACGTTTGTGATTCGGTCGGTGATTTAAACACCCCTTTTTGTTTTGGCTAGTCACACACACTTAAGAACTCACGTGACACCTCCCCTGGATCTGATAACACTCATTTGAGCATGCTACCTTATCTTCCTAATTCGACGCTACAACACTTATTGAATATCTATAATAACTTATTTTCCTCCCAAGTTTTCCCTTCTGTCTGGTCAGAAGCCATCATCATACCATTTCTTAAACCTTGTAAAGATAGAGCAAGCCCCTCAAGCTTCCATCCTATTTCCTTGACAAGCGTTTTATGCAAATTAATGGAGAGAATGGTGAACCCGCAGACTTATGTGGTATTTGGAGAAACATAACCTTTTATCTCCAGGACAGTGTGGTCTCCGACAAGGGTGGTCTTCCGTGGACCATTTAGTGTTGTTTGAATCAGCTATCCAAAACACTTTCTTTCTCTGCCAGCGCATCAACGCTGTCTTTTTTGATATTAAAAAGCATATGATACAGCCTGGTGGCGCGGTATTCTCAATACCCTTGAATAATGGGGAATTAAAGGCAATATACTTGCATTTATTCAGGGCTTCTTGCATGACTGAACATTCCGGGTTCGGGTTGAAGATTCTCTATCGAGTAGTGTCGTCGTGGAGAATGGAGTGCCTCAAGAAAGTGTTTTAAGTGCTACCTCATTTTCCATAGCCATCAACAACATTAATAAATGTGTGCAGCCACCAGTTTCATGTTCATTATTTGTTGATGATTTTGTTATATATACTACATCTCGCTCAACAGCTTGTGTTCTGAGAGATTACTACAGAACACAATATCTCACCTTGAAGCTTGGTCCAGGGTTACAGGCTTCACGTTTTCACCCGAGAATACTAAATGTGTAGTCTTTTCTCGGCTCTGGGACCCTTCCACTCCGCAAGTATTTGTAAACGGAGAGCTGATTGCTGTTTCACCTGACATCAAGTTTCTAGGTTTAGTTTTTGATTGCCGTCTTACGTGGGTCAATCACATCAAACAATTAAAAGCGAAATGTTCCAAACTGCTAGATATGCTACGAGTTCTTAGCAATACAGATGGGGGAGCCGATAGATCATGTATGTTGGGTTTTTATTATTCCTTAGTTCATTCCCTCTTAGATTACGGCTCTATTGCCTACTTTTCAGCGCTAAATAACGCCTTGAAGATGTTAGATGCCATACACCATTCTTTTATTCGTCTTGCTACAGGCGCTTTTAGATCAAGCCCTGTTACTAGCATAGTTGTTGAGTGCGGTGAACCGTCACTTTGGGATAGACGTGACCATCTTCTAACATCTTATTGGTCCCGTCTTAAAGGGCAATCAAATAACCTGGCTTTTAGCGCAGTTTTTTCAAACCCTAATTTTCAAAGGTATGAAGACCAACCACATTATACTGCACCTGTGGGTGTACATGTCAAACGGTTACTAAATATTTTAAACATTCAAGTATCATACGTCTTTCCAGCGTTTCAATGTTCATATCCTCTGTGGAGAATCGGCGGTATTAATTTTATTTTTGATCTTAATATATACAAGAAGCAATCATCACCATCTATCTTCTTTCAGGAATGCTTTCAACATATTGTTTTCAATGTAAATCCTGACACAATAATATACACAGATGGATCAAAGCAGGATGATACC
>JAAAKQ030166444.1:0-11228 GCA_010016005.3 Zanna intricata
CTTTGGTGGTTGGGTTTCAATTAACCACACTTCTAAGGAGTGGTCGATCTGAGATTGTACAAGACTACACTTCATTCGTTTCATCCACATCATCCTCATTCATCCTCTGAAGTAATACCTTAACGGTAGTTCCGGAGGCTAAACAGATAAAGAGAGGGGATATATATATATATATATATAATTTCCTTAACATACATCATAAAAAAAAAAATTGTTTGTAAGTGGAAATATATTGGTTATACAAAATATATTTATACAATGTTTTACAGGTGTTTATGAGTGGGCATATAATTTATCTAAGTACTTTAACAAGAAAAAATAATGTTAATAGAATGTTATTCATTATTTTAAATGTAGCCCTATGATTTATTATTAACATAAATTATTAATAATTACTATAACGCGATGTTGTTGATAAATCATTTGTGTTATTACAATATTTCTTATCATCAGACATAATAAATATTTAGGGAAATAGCGCAATATATTCATTCTGCAATATAAGAGAGCCCATTAGGGCGAACACTTATAATAAAAGCAATATTGGTTAAAAATATTTTTCCATTACTTTCAGTTCTAAGATGCCCTTCAGTTTCTTTCTGTCATTTGAGATAACATTGTGGTTTATTATAGTTCGGTTGCTTGTAAAAATATTTTGGATTGCATGTATAGTTAGGAATTCTAAGGATTTTGATTTTTTCTTTTAGAATTTAGTAATTATAATA
The DNA here is from genome assembly GCA_010016005.3 of Zanna intricata. Lineage (NCBI taxonomy): Eukaryota > Metazoa > Arthropoda > Insecta > Hemiptera > Fulgoridae > Zanna > Zanna intricata. The sequence goes on from JAAAKQ030166444.1 coordinate 726, forward strand.
CTAACAGTATTGAAACTATTAACAGGAAAATTAAATATTCTTGTTCAACATTATTTTTATGTATATTTTCTTAATTATTCAGGCTTAGAATAAGAAATGAACTTAAATTTTAAATATGAAAAAAATTGGTGCTATATTTACGAATGTAGTATTTTCGGTCTTCTCAACGTGTAGTCGAATGTAACATAAGAGCCGTCATCCCATTCATTCCGTGACTTGCGGATTTTTAAATTATTATTATTTGCAGCCTCGTTCTGTCGTTCCTGTTAAACATTCTCCTACAAATTATATTCTCCATTCGTTCTGAGAACCTTCTAACAAACTCCATCTCTATTCTCTTCCACGCCTCTCCATCTCGAGCCTTCTGCTTCCAGTCGACTCCGGCAGTCTCCTTGATTTTCTTATCCCATTGATATGCGGATCTTCCTCTTGACAGAGTCGAATATATCTCTCAGAATAGTCTAGCACCAAAGCTGTCCAGTGGCCATCCTCTGTTCTTGCAACATGATGTGTCCACTGTCACTTTAGATACTTTATATACTCCTGCACATCTGTTATTTTTGTTATAGATCTAATACCGACTGCTCTCTTTCTATCTCGTCTATTTGGTCCCAGCATACTTCTTTCCATTCCTCGCTGTGCTGATCTTAATCTTCTCTTTATTATATTACTTAATGTCCAAATTTGGCAGCCATTATTAAGTATAGGCAGGACGCATTAAACAAACTCTCATTTCTTTAGAGTCACAGCCATTCTGGATTTAAACACCTGAGTTATGTTCAAATGCTATCAATCCAGGTTTATATCGTAAAACTTCTGGAAGTATTAAGTTTTTTATATTGATGCATTGTCACAAGTAGGTATATTCTTCAACACTTTTCAGTTCGTTGTTCTCCACTGCAATTTTTTTACATGACACATTGCTTACACATTATCTTAGTTTTTAGAGTTAATCTGGAGGTCAATCTCTTTACATACTGCAGCAAGATCATTTAGAGAATTTGCAACTCCGCCAAATCTTCAGCAATGTCATCGGCCAACTTAGGTTCGTCAGTTTTTTTCCATAAATTTTGATCCCTACACACTTCTTATCCCAGTTGTGTCTTTTAAATGCCATTTCTAGGACCGCTATAACAATCTTTGGGATCCTCAACACTAACGAGTGCTGACGACTCTTTACAGATATTATTCCGTATTTCAGTGTACTCCGTATCTACTTCCAGGGTTAGTAGGGCTTTACCACTGAACAGTTGACAGAGTCCAATGCCTTTTCCAAATCGCCGAATGTTAGGAAAAGACGCACACAGTTACATCTTCACTTCGTAGTACTTGGACGTAATGCTTAGTACTGTATCCACTACGAAAGCCAGCTTTGCTCTTTTTGTTGTGTTTCATCCCGTAATCTACCTATTGGATTATTAATGACTTTTTTTTTTATTAATGACCATTGTAAACAATGGAAGAAGACATACTAGGCGATACATTTTTTATATCTTCTGTGTTACTTTTTTTTATATAGATGTCTGTCTTATTCCCTGTCAATTTCAGTACATCAGCGGTTAGTCCATCTGCTGTCTTACCTATCTTATTATCTCCTATTGCCATTCTAATCTCTCAGAAAGGATTTCTGGTACACGTTGCTCACCTTTTGGTATTTTCAAACTTTTGGTATTTTATCTTTCCCCTTGGATAGGCATTCATAAAATTTTTCTGTGTGATGTAGAATTTCCCTTTTGGTTGTTAATCTTTTTTCGTTCTTAGTTAAAGCAAACGGTTGGCTTTTCCCCAACAAAAGTTTCTGTTTAACGTTTCTCTAGCCCTCCTTATTTTTGATAGCCACCTTCCCAAGTCTTTCGTGGTCCTTGATATCATTTTAATTTTCTTTCTAATAGCGTCAGTATATTCAACGACTTTCATATGGTTCGGTCTCTTCATCATATACTGTCCATCGTCTATTGAGATGTTTTTTTTTAAAGAAAGGGTTCATGATGTACTCATCAGAAAATTAGCAAATTGAACAGGTGTTTCATCTCTTTCATTTCTCAGTTCCAAGCCAAATTTTCCCACTACTATCATCATGCTGCCTGGGACCCACTTTTGCATTAAAATTCCCCATTTGCATTTTAAAGTGACAGTTCTTTTTCTTTTTCAGAAACCTAACAATCTTTTCATACACTGTCTCGACTTCTTCACCTTCATGACTCAATATTGGTAGATATGCTCATGTTATTAGCAGTTTATAACTTTCTGTTAATTGAAGCTCAAGCCCAACCACACGATCTGATATACCCTCTACTTAATGATTCTTTCTTTAATATTCTTATTGATCACATCCAACATTAAATTAAATTAAATCCAACATTATTCTCACATTAGAATTGTCCTTGTGATAAATAATATTAGACTGCAAATATAGGTAACATTCATCTCGCCGTCGAACTTCACTCAGTACAACATTGTTCAATTTAACACTTCTCAATTCCTTCTCTAGTTCCTTTAATCGCGTTTCGTTGCTCATTGAGCGGCAGTTGAAAGTACAGATCCACAAATTCCTGCTTTTCTGTTGCTGCTCTTTTCTGTTCGTCGGTATTGCAGTATGATCCACCCGGAGATCCGAGTGTGCATCTAATCTGGAACATTTTACTTAGTAACATACATCATAATCAATAATAATAACTGAAGGTTTGAGCATAATCGCCATGCTTGCTCAAAACGGGTCGGCGATAAGGATAAGAATTTTAGGATGTTATAGGGAAGGTAAGAAAACAGAGTAATAACCAGGATTAGGAATGCAAGGGTTATCGGGGGGGGGGGGTTGTTTGACAATTGCCCCTTTAGTCGTCTTTACAAGCGGTAGATTCTCCGGAAAATTCTTTGATGTCCGACAATCTAGGAGGGCTAGATTTTTAAAATTAGAAGTATTTGATTTTTAAATAATATCTCTTCTAAGGAAGTGTAATTTTAATTAATGTTGTCAACTAGGCAGAGCACTTTAAAATAAGGAGTGAGTTCTGCGACTACGATACCATATATATGTTATTTACGATATGTATTGAATAATCACTCAATTAAAAAAAAAAAAAAAAACATTTTTTGGCTTACATTAAAACAACTACAAATTCTAGCATTTTACTTTATACGTAATAAATTATAATTTGCTTTATCTATCGTATTTACTAGTGGAGGTATATTTTAATTAATAATAAATAAATTACTTCTCTGTTTGTTTTCTACTTTATTTTATGAAAGATAAGGGTATTAATTATGATAAATACTGAATTATTTTTTGCTTTGTTTCTATACAAACGGAAAAGTTTTAACTTGACATTATATTTCAATGCTATTTCGCTATAAATGGAGAGTAATCGTTTATATTAGTACAAGAATTTTTAACTACATAAGGTAACAGCATATACACTATTTCTAGTTGCTTGGAATGTGGCTATAAATTACCTGTTCGATTAAAATAATTAATACATACGTGGCGTTAATATACGCTAATGAAATAGTTATTCGATGACCTGTTATTCTCGATCGGAATGATTTTAAGAGATTAAAACACGGTCATTGCTATTTATCGTATTTGTTGAATATAGATATACTAATTAAAAAATCGGTTTGTGATGAATTTTAAACAAATTTTTAAATTCTTTCCTTTAATATAAATTAAAAAAAAACAGATTAAAACGTAAAAAAAAAAAAAAAAATAAAATCGCGGTATTTATAATATTTTTACGATCTTTATTTGTTTGTTAAAATTAATTTTTTTTAAAGTAAAAATTTGAATTTTTTAAAATTATGAGATTGGCTTGAAGATGAATGTTTAGGCGATTTTTTTATACATATATTTTAAAAAAAAATTTATGTTTTATTTTTAGAGGATTTGAATATAGGCCCTTTTTGTAGTACGTTGAACGGGTGATGAACAATTTTTTTGTTGTTTGTTCGACAAAAAATTCAAGAAAAGCGGTACCTTTTATTTTTTTATTACTAAAGTTAACCGTGTTTGACGAACACAAGAATGAGAATTAAAATCTTTAGAAAATAAAAATAAAAACAATACGAATAAAATTATTATTATTTGAACATTGTATCGTTAAAAGTAAAATGGTCTTGAAGAAACCGGATTCCCTGAGGGAATTATTGCGTGACCATGGCATGATTACGGGAAGTATACTTGACGCGCACGGAATGGCAATCTGAGATGCCTAGAGAAATATGCCAAATTAGTAAAAATCAATACTGTTGTAATTGTTGGTTGTAAAAAATTAACTGCAGAAATATAATTCTTTTTTGTCAAAGCTTTTATTTTTGACATACATTGTAAATTCTTTTTTTTTAGTGCGCAGTGTATTTGTTCGGATGTTATTTATCAGTTTATTGAAAGATTCTTATCATTGATAGTGAGTTGCTGTTGAAATTATTTCTATGTTCAAGGGCGTGAATGTAATATCAGAGGCAAAAATCAATTGTATTTATATCATTATCTTGAGATAAAAATATCGTCTTAAGTCGGTTTATTATTTACTCATATTTACAATCGACTTCAAAAGAGTGGTTTTTAAATTCAAACTGTTGTATGTTTTATTTTGATACTTATATTATTCGTAAATCGCTGAATCGATTGAAATTTTATGATCGATTAAAGTTTTTTCAACTTGGATTTAAAAAAAGCTATTTAAAAATCGAAAAAATATTTATAATTTTGTAATAGTATTTCCTAGGTATTAATTACTTGTATCGTTTACAATGCCCATTTGAACTTAACAGTAATAAGTATCTATATAAGTAACAGTATAAGTATTTGTAAACTGCTGACTGAATAAAATTTTATTTTTGTCTGGTGGTCCCAAAGTTCTCCAGCAGAATATTAAAGGAGGGTGGGGGAGAGAGAGAGAGATGTGTGTGAGTTAGTGATCGCACGCTCGCGTATGTTTAGAGAGAGAGAGAGAGTTTTATTCGGGTGTTTTCAGTTAACGTTTTCCGTTACTTATGAAAGTAGTTTAGTATTTTTTGTGATTATTTATTGACAAACTACGATTCCTTAAGTGCTGTTCTGTTAGTTTTGATGCTTTCTGTTTCCTGTTTATTTTAAAATCGATTATGCACTAAGAGTATTACCGAAACATGTAGAGTAATCAGGAGGATAGATTTTCTTTTATTTCTCTTGTATGAAAGCAGCGTAAAGACTATTTTAACAAAATAATCTTTATGTAATGGAATTTGCGCCTGCAATAAGTTCGAGCTAGCAGAACATTCTTCGTACAACATGCTCGCTGTACACCGTATGCATGTATGAGTATGCTTCTTTTTTTCTTGGTAGACCGATCGATTGACTGATGTGACATTCCGAAAATTTGAAAATAAACTATTGCAGTTTGAAACTGAGCTGTTAGACAGCTGCTTGCCACGTTTATGCATTAAGCATATGTGAATTTTACTAAATCATTGGGCAGTCAGACTTATCTTACATTATTTTTATATTTAAGAATTTAAAATATTGGCATTCCATTTTCGCGTGCATTTCTTCTTATTCTTCTATTTTAATATTCTTTTTTTTGTATTTAGAATAAAAACATATTAAAAAGTCCTTATCAAGAGAAAACAAAATTAGACTAGAATCAGAACACATCTTTTTAATGTGAAAGTGACTGAGAATTTCGCAGGCTTAAAATATTTTGTGTTTTCATCCTGTATTTTCAATGGCGTACTCTAGAGCCCACCGTTGTTTGTGCTATTGCAATGTTTACTTCGTATTGGTCAGGTAAATATTTCATAGAAGATATAGATATTTTTTTTAATCTTATGAATGGCGTTACATATATTTATTGCTACTATCTTCAATATATTTTTTATTTATATAAAACGTTTCTCAAATTCTGAAGATTCGTGTTTTCCATCAAATTTTGAATAAAAACTTTTTCTACAAAATTCTGCTACGATCAGTTGTAAGGGGGAGTATGATTTTTAATCTACTAGAAAATTGATGAGAATGAATTCATAAAAAATATTACATTTGTGAGGCATATTTTGAGCGTATAGAAAAACTGATAGAAAGCAATTAATTTAAATTGAGCCATTGTAGTAGTTGTTATAGAGGATGTTCCGATCAATGCCTGTATTGTGTACATCGGGGAAATTAGTCACTCTCAGAAATGTCTTATACACATCCAAGATCTCCATATATCCCAGTCAGGCAGTGACTTTGTCAAATTGATCATCGACAAAAATAGTAAAGTAAATGTTGGTATCCACGGCCTAAAGGCTCACCTTTTGTTGACCAATTTCAAAGGGGTAGTCTTTTCTAAGTCTGCCCAGTTATCCGTAATAAGATTCTAGAGGACGAAATAAAACGCTTAAACCTCCGCCTTGGGTCGGCTATTACTGTCTTGCGCGTGGTTGACCCGGAGTCACGCACATATCCTCTCTTTTTCTGTTTAGCCTCCGGAACTACCGTAAGGTATTACTTCAGAGGATGAATGAGGATGATATGTATGAAAGCGAATGAAGTGTAGTCTTGTACAACCTCAGGTCGACCACTCCTGAGAAGTGTGGTTAATTGAAATCCAACCACCAGTGTGGTTAATTGAAAGAACACCGGTATCCACGATCTAGTATTCAAATCCGTATAAAAGTAACGATCTTTACTAGGATTTGAACGTTAGAACTCTCGACTTCGAAATCAGCTGTTTGCGATGTCGCGTTAACCACTAGATCAGCCTGGTGAGCTACGCACAGATCCTGAGTTTAGGTATATGTACACAGGTACGCCATCAGGTGTACGTACACTCTACCGATATTGAAAAGTTACCAAGTACTATTAACCTAGCTTACCATGATTCGCACTACTGAATATATCTCTCGGCTGATGTCGTGTCTTGCTTCTTCTATAAGCAGCCGAAACATGTAGCCAAAAGTTACAACCTACAAGAAGGAAATCTCCACAACCTAGAAATTTCTTCAGAGACTACAGACATCGGGATTCAAAGACCGCTTTTCCTAGTCTCTACCAATCTCCGGGCGCCGGGCGCATCGGGTAAGGTGCAGAAGAAGGAGTTGTCCACCAACACTTGTTCTAATGACCACCGGGGAGGCATCAGGAACGCAGCGGTAACGCCAAGTGACTTCTCAATAGAATAAGGTGGAAAAAAACCAAAAGTGTAAAATATTAAACTGTATGCGGGCGTAGGACCTCTAGTGAAAATCTTACAAGCCAAATACAACCCCTACGTCCTGAACTACGTTGACTTCAAAAACTGCCTAGAACACTTCCCTTACATTGTCAGATAATAGAATTGTCATTAGAATATATGTCTGATATAGTGGAACTCTTACATATGCTTCGGAAAACATCGGGAAGAAGTGTTAAAAATAGGTTACGCGAGTAATCAACAAATTGAGGCGACACGTTTCGACTGATGAGTCAATGGAGGCTGGTTAAATTACTAGCATATCCGATGCAGAATACAACGACAACAGGCTGAGATGATTCTCATCGATAGTCCACTGGCCCACCCACATATGTAGTCATTATTCTGTAGAATTCCTCATAGATAGGCAATATTCATCATACCATCGACTCAGTCCTACTAAGGAATTTTAATGGGTTCTACCTCTAAAGGGAAAACTTGCAGTTCCTTATTAATGGACTTTGTTAGATTCTGATATGGCTTCAAGAGACTAATTTTTAGGGTAACCACTGTGCAATTTTGAAGAGTTGTAACGTTGTTCTTGGGAACAGATTTAACGTTCCAACGCCAGCGGTGGTGTGGTTATCTATATCAACAATCGCCTAGCCTATACAAAATTCCATCTACAGCCGCGATTTAAGTGTGGCTTATATGTAATATCTACATCCCTAGCAGTTCGGAGTTTACTAATGAATTAGTAGATACAGTTAGGCCACTGCCCAGTTCATTTCTATTGGTAGGTGACTTTAATGTCCACACCGCATCAGTTGGGGCTCCAGTAGATTGGACATTAGGAGTAAGATGGTGGAAAAATTTCTCGATAGTTCGGAGTTTGTTTTTGTAAACATGGGGAGGCATACATACCTCAACACCTCTTACGCGACCTTACGCCACCCTTTCGACGTCAGACTGCTTCGTTATCTCCAGGAACTGGGCCTGACTCTTCCGAGGCTTCTAGGAAAGGAAATGGGGTACGGCGCTTTTTGGCTGCACACACCTCTAATGGTTGAATATTTACCGTTTGAAAGACGCAAACGGGATCCAAATTATTGACCTCTTACGGACTAATTTAGCGAGGTGACTTAAGAAGTAAAACGGTTAACCCACCACATCTATGCAGACGGGTCTCTGCCAACGGGTGTGTCTCATTATCAGGGATAATGAGACAATATATAAGATAATGAGATAATATATAAGCTTAGTGCTTTCTCCTTTACGTTCTTTTACGAGGTGTACGCAGTTTAAGGGACTTTACGCTGCCTTAGAGTTATGGAGGCCGCAGTGACGATATTTTCCTGATAATAAATGATCCTAGGATTGTATTTGAGGGCTTGAACTGCAGACGATCTGAGCATAATTTGTCATTAAAATTATGTATGACACCCACTCACGAGCAAACAAGACAAATCCCCTCAAGAGTAAACAAGTGTTCATATGGATCCCGTGCGATTGTGGCATCGTGAGGAACTAATGAACTCATGAGGCTGCCAAGACAGTGGCAACAAATCACCTTCGACTGGAGTTGACGTGTGAGAGAGACTTCGCTAAGGCAGTCCGTCTCACACTACCTACTGAATGGAATAAGTTCTGGTTGCTGAGCCTTGTCCCCCCCCACAGTCTTACATGGAATCCGGGAGAACGTCTTCGAGAAACCTTTACTCCAAACAACAGAAGACCTATTCATCCTATCGCAGCTGAGGATTGGATCCACAAACAAACGCACGCCCACGCCTAGTTGGCTCTCCTCAGCAAAACTATAAGGCGTGCAATGTAAAATGTCTGTAAACCATTTCCTCCTAGATTGCCCAATGTTCGAGACTATTCGTCATCAGTTTACCCTGGGTTCAGATATGAAGGATTTGCTCGAACGGAAGAAATGCATCAAAAGACTGTTGCGGTTTCTCTGAGGTATTGGAATAAAGAACTCAATTTAGCCGTTTTGTTTACGTTAGATCTCTTATGGAGTACTGTGTGCGTAGTGAAAATAGTCTATGATCATGTTCCTGCTTCGATATTTGTTATCTGTTGTTTGGTATTTATTGTATAATTACTTGTGAACACTTTAAGTCTGATGGTTCTTATCTTTGATGCGACTATTAACAAACAATGAAAAAAATAAAAAATAAATTTGGTTTTGTTATTAATGTGGTTTTTTTAAAAATACATTAATCACAAATCATATGAATTCACAAATTTTTATGATTCTAAAATAAAGGGAAAAAAATTACAGAAAACTATTTTTTAGTGGTACTAGGGAGACGAAGTGCAACTTCGGTTTTGAATAAACAATATTTTTGGTAAAATACAAATATCTGCTAAAAATTATATCGACTAATGATTGTTGTAAACATTTTATTTTACACAACTCATTAAAAATGAAATGAAATTTTTAATTTGTTTATACATGTGCAAGATTTAAATAAATACTCGTATTTATATGAAAGTTTTATATTATTGCGAAAACTTAGCGTTTACTGCCCTCTCTTAGTACCCTCTCTTCATACTTTATTATAGATCTATAGACATTCGTTCAGTTTGTTATAAATTTTCCAGTGGTGAAGGTTTAATTCAGATCTAATCATTAAATATTAATCTGTAGATTACCAAACAGACAGGCAAAAATTCCGTGTATAAGATTACAAAATAACATTTTTAAAACTCGGAAATATATTTGAACAGACTTCTGTTTATTATTACTAATTAAGTGTTAATAATTAAATTCTTGTATATATTTCTAAAAAATTTACTTACATCGATGTTGTAAGACCCAGTTAATGAGTCCCAAGAATGTATTTTGCACTATTTGATGAATTAAGTTCGACTGGCTTGCAATTTTTCTGCTGAATTTCCTTCATAAAGCAAAGAGCCTTTTATTTTAGCCGGACTGTGTTTTTATGTTAGGATAGGTAAACGAATTTTTGAATTACGTCTTTAATAACTTTCCACTTCGTTCGATATTAGTTTGATAATGAAATCAAGCAATATGATTTCGTTTTGAGTGTTTACAGAAGTGAAAGAGAAAGGATTTAAAACAAAAATGTTTATTATGGAACTAGTTATTTACCTTCACTTTATTAATTTGTTTGTTTTAGGTAAATTGTTGCCTTTTCTTTGTCGACCGCAAACAGTAATTTACATTTAAAATTATTATTGATTTCAAAAGTGAGTGGTTATCGTTATAATTTGTGCAATTATTTTTATTGTATTGGTATGTATACAGTATTCTTTTAGTACTCCATATTGAAAGAAATATTTTAATTTGAATTTGTCTATCTTCACATAATTTCTGTTTACAAAACAGAAAAAAATGTGT
>JAAAKQ030166455.1:0-12591 GCA_010016005.3 Zanna intricata
CACACACACACACACACACACACACACACACACACACACACACACACACACACACACACACACACACACATACTCACGTCCTTCTAATACATACATACACACAAAATGTACGTATATATTGAATGATATGTGTTGTCTAATTTTTTTCCCTTATAATATATACTTCTTTTCTTTTTACGGGTTTAGGGTAAGCAATGTCTTGCAAACAATGATAAAATATTTACCTTGTCTGTTTTGTCAGTCGTGAGAAAATTGAAACGTGCTATTTTACCTGCTTAGATTTCAATCTTTTTTTATCAGAGCCGCTTACTTTTCACGTCTGCCTTTTTTTCATAGATACAATACAACCACCCACACTCTATTTTTTGCATGGTTTGCTTCCTCTTGTTTTCTTAACTTTTTAAAATATGTAAAATATTAAACCATTGTATTATTTATGAAGGTCAAATTAACTTTCCAAATTGATTAAACGGCTTTCGATGGCTAGTTATCATCTTCTCATCAGCTTAATATATATAAATAAAATGATTAATATTAAGTAACAGATAAAGTAATTATTAAAATAGAACTTCAGGAATATCAAAATATCGATCAATCGATTTAAATAACCGTTTTTGTTCAATCTAACTAAAAATAACATATACAAAACAAAATTTATAAATTTTTATTATGAATATAATAAATTTTCGTTGCATAAAAAAGAAAACAAGACAAAAAACTGTAAGTAAAAATATGTTTTTTTAACTCACCCTGTACTTATATTTCTACAGTTCTAATTTGGTTGTACATTTTACTAATAATATATACACTATAGATAATAATTACAGTTATGTAACATATGTTAATATAACATCCAATATATCTTAGATGTAATAATCGAAAATGTATTAGACGACCTGACATGCGATATATGTCACATCTGAAATTGGCACAGATGTTTTCAAGATAACAAGCATTCCATTCCAGCCCTACAAAGTAAATTTTAGGAATGAAGTAGTTTCCAGTTGCCTTTTTAAATTTAGTGAATACATTATTAAAAATCGATATGCTATCAGTCTTCAGTTGATGTTCAACTTCAGTTACTTCTTTACTTTGTTTGTTACTGGGATTGGCTGTTTATTGAACATTCTTACTCAAGTAAGTAAAGAATAAAGAACTTACTAAAGTAAGTGTGGAATTACGAAATATTTCACTTCAAATTTAGAATGTACGCCTATTTTTCTAGAATAGAACGCTAAACTTCTGCAGTGGTTTTTTTTTTGTATTAAAATAAAGAAAAAAGATCCAATAAATAAGGGGACTGGAAATGCCTTGTTTCAGACATTTTATTTTTTTCACTTAATAAATTTTATCTCCAGAATGGTTTGACCAATTAAGTTGAAATTTGGCATTGTACTTACTAATTTAAAATGTTTTCCTCTAGAGCAACTGTTCTTGTTGCCTTGGTCTTCCTCGGCCCTCTGTTTTAATTTGCAGAGTCCAGTTTCAGAAAACAGTAAAAAATTGAAGCAAATTTGGGATGATTAGGTTGTTGCCATTAGGAAATGCATCCAAATACAATTGCGCTGCTGCCTGGCCGCTACTTGGCTCGTCCGTACGTAAATATCATATCCGGCTGCTCATGATAAAAATATCCAACCATTTTAAATAATATTAAAACCAATAAATAGAGTGCTTTTAACAATGCAAATATAAACAATAACAAAAACTCTAAATATTTTTTTTTTTAATATTAGCTGATTAATAAAACTAGGATTTTAATTCGTCATTTTATTTATAACAACTGATTAAAAACGTAAAATTTAAAATGATGTAAAATTAAATGAAGCTTTGTTAAGCGTTAGTTCAGACATCCTGTTATATGGATTATTAGATAAGACTATTTATTTTTCTAACAGTAGGTCATTATCTTAGTAAGATCCATGCGGAATTTAAATTTAATTAGTTAAACCATTCTGGAGATAAAAATTATTTAGTAAAAAACCAAAATGGCGGCTAGCAGGAAAACAAAGCATTTCCGATCCCATGTTTATAAGAATTTTTTTCTTTATTTTAATGTAAGAAAACCTGTGCAGAAGTTTGGTGGCCTATTTTAAAATTGAAAAATATTGATTGAAAAATAAACATGGCCGCCATTTTGTAATTTGCTCTAAGGTCCTGATTTTTTGCTAATTTTGAAACTTTATTACAAAGACGCTTAACAAATATTAATGTGATTCCTCTATCTAAACTTGAGATATAACGTTTTATATAAAAATAACAAAATGGCGGGAAGGAGGAGAACGAAGGGGAAATTGCCATTTTTTTCTAAAGATATTTTTCGTTAGTTTTACTTGTAGAATCCGAAAAAGTATAGACAGCCCACCATTTTAGATTCTCTCTCCCTCTTTCTCACTTTCTATCTCTCTCCCTCACTCTCTCACACTCTCCCTCACTCCTTCTTTCTCACATCTCTCACCCCATCTCTATCATCCCCCCTCTTGCAAACTATCCCACCATCTCCTCCTATCTCTTCCACCTACTCACCACCGACACACACTCTCTCTCTCTCTCTCTCTCTCTCTCGCTCTCTCTCTCTCTCTCTCTCTCTCTCTCTCTCTCTCTCTCTCTCTCTCTCTCTCTCTCTCTCTCTCTCTCTCTATTTATTGTTTTTCAATTTCATTTTTCAATATCTATTTAAAATATTCTAATGCTAATGTAGTTGAATTATCAAAAAATCTGAGGTTAGGAAAATGAGTTAACCTAAAATTTTTTTTAATAATCTGTGTAGTTAATAAATGTTAAAAATAATTCTAAAGAAGTAAATTTTTTTTTAATGCTTGTATGTAAACAATCAAAACGTTTTTGTAGATTAAAAAATTAAAATAATAATCTGAAAATCTTAAAATATTAAAAAAAAAATATTATCAAGTATTGTAGCTCATTTTTTTCAGATTAAAATAATAATCTGAAAACCTTAAAATATTTTTTTTTAAATATTATTAAATATGCAGCTTATTTTTTCATATTGTAATGAAGTTTATATATTTGAGACATATAAAGGCTATTTAAAAAAAATATGGAAATTTAAAGTATTAATTAAATAGTCATAACTGTTATCTTGATTATTGACTACTAGTCTTACAAACTTAGTCATTGGTTGTCGAGATAAATTTAAAAATAATTAACTAACGTAAATTACGTAATTAAAAATTTTAAATTACATATTGAAGGACACTGATAATTCACTCTATGACCGTAAAACGTCTATTTCTATTTTGAATTCTTTTGATAGCGTTGGCTCAAAACTTTCTCACACTTTTGGTCAGTAAATTCTCACCATATTTATATAAATTATGTATGTAGAAGTATATGAATTTAATGAAATATGCAATGAGAATTTTTGATTTTTTAATTACAGAAAATAAAATTTGAATATTAGATGAAACTTATGTTTGCCGACTAAAACCAGTGTATTATTCTTTGTTAATTACTCTTTGTTTAATTATTTCTATTTTAATCTGATAGTGAAATGAAGTTCATTGATTTATTTATTCTGGTCAACTATATATGAAGGAAAAAGAGGAAAGAGAATAAGTGGATCAGAGTTTGATTAAAATGTTAAATAGTCAGAAAAATTCTCCAATAAAAATTTGATGACCGTAATTTAATGATAATTTTATTTTGCCGTGTATTTTCTAACAGGAGTATTACCCGGCTATTTAAAATATTTTTCTGTTATCGAAATATCCTAAATAATTCATTTAATAATGTACGGTTCAACTTGGGCAATAAAAAAAATTTACTCTAAAATGTAATATAACATTTTTAATTTATAGTGAATAATGGTACTCGTATTATGTTACTCATAACTTCATGATAGTGCATAACATGTATTTACTTTTTTTTTAATGATCCGTTTTATGATTATACAAAATACACGTATTGATTACTAATAATCTTCATCAGTAGGTAAAATGAAATTATTACAAATTACAATTACATAAGTAATATTAATACTATATTTTAATCTCTCTCTCTCTCTCCCTCTCTCTCTCTCTGCGCGCGCGCGCGTGTGTGTGTGAGAGCGAGCGAGCGAGAGAGATAGAGAGTGTGTGAGAGAGAGAGAGAGATTATAGATTTATGCACAAACTTTAGGGATGTTTCATATATAAGGAAAATAAAGAAAAAAGATCATATAAATATAGTTTCGGAAACGCTTCTATAGCAAGTGTTGGTGTCGGCTGGTGAATGATTTCGCTTTGATTTCTGTGCTATCAGTAAAATAAAGCCAAACTGTTATTCGGGGCCCAAATTAAGGAGTAAATTTTGTGGTTTTAATATGAAATCTACCTGAAAAAGATTGTTCCCAATTTGAATTATTAGTAGCTTTCGAGAAATATGGCGTAAAAGACAAAAGGTTGGGATCGGAAAGCGTAAAATTCGTTAAAGCGGGATTTCTGCATAACACGAAAAAATATAGTTTTTTTTTTCATAGGCATTTTAGAGAAAACTACAATTTTTTTTTTTTTTAAAGTAACACCCACTTCTTAAAGTATTTTTCTTTTACTCTATCTCCCTTCAATTTAAATCTTTTTCAAATTTTTTTTGACGGCTATGAAGAAATATCTATAATTTTTTGGACCATAAAATTTTGGACTTCGGTCCTAAAATTTAGAAAAGATTTTGCAATGAGATTTCTGTACAAGTTATTCTATATAAGTTCTTTGTTCGACTTGACCCAACATAGTCTGGAAAGTGATGCAATACTTTGGAATTTTTTTTAAACTTTAATATTCGATCATATGTAAAAATGCGAAATTATTGCTGTTTTAATAAAATAGTTTGTAGTAAAAGGTTACTTTATATAGATAGTAACTATTGAAAATAATCTATCAATAAAATAATATTTTTTTTTTTTTATGTACAGTTGTTATTTTGGATGTTGTAAAGATTACGTTAAAAAAAAGAGAGCTTTCGTGGAGAAAAAAAATACAAAAAATATATTGGTGTATCATTTTATATCACAAAAACTTACATTAAAAATACGAGAAGGATGATAATTATAAATATTTTTTTATAATGCGGTGTTACAAAGAAAAAATAGTTTAGCTTGGTTGTTCTAAATGGAAGTTCAAAATGTCGAGTTTTGGAGATGAATCGGTTAAAAAAAGAACCATATACCATATTTTACATTATCTTGGTAGACGAAGAACTACGACAGTTTATCGTATATTAACGCTAAAGTATATAAAATAATTTACGGAAGGAGTTAATACTCCTTCCTTTATAGGAGAAATTATACAGATAGACGATGTTTTATTTATACTAAACAAATAAATAGAAACAGGATTTTACAAATATGTGTTAGATTATAGCATTATAGTGTCATGTGACTGGTAGTAGTTTCAATACGTTGATTGTTTTTTTAAAGTTTGTATGTTTATATCGTTGACACTCTTTCTCTATAAAACTTAATGTACATTGTAGGTACGCTTATTAAACATCCTTTATGTGTTACTTTTTAATACTCCGGCACGCTCGATCGAATTCAGTGGTGATACACGTGGTATTGTTTAATTTATTTTTGTTTATTATTACATCTTACACTAGCAGCACAACAATGCTTACATTCGTATAACATCTCTTCGTAGAAGTGTTTATTCTAAACATTTTCTTATCACCGTATCATGAAACACTAGTGTTGCTACAACAGTAATATCTTATTCAGGCTTAAGCGTCACGCTACAATCTATATATACGTTAACTATAAAATACATTTTAGTTTACTTTGTTCTTCTAAAGAGATCTACGTTAGCTTTTCATTTGCGTCGAAGAAGATATAAATCATTACTTACTGATTACGTTTCGTATAATTTTTATTTTTATTCTGGTTATCTGTGTAAAAAATTATGGGTTTTTATTTTAATTTGTACCTTAATATGTTTTTATCTGATGCATTTTTTATAATAATTTTTTATTTAATTAAAAAAAATAATAATTACACCGAGAGGCAAAATACATTTTTAAAATTTTTCTCTAGTAAAATACCATTTTTTTTTTAACTGCTTTTTGCGTACTTTACAGATCTGTAAATACAATTTTTTTTATAACTCTTAGTTTTAATTAAATAACACTTAAAAAAAAAAATTATGATAAAATATAGTTAAAATCTGTAAAATTTGTTTTTTTGCATGGTCTTAACATCGTAGAATGATTTTGCTGATGCTTTTGTTTTATAAGTAGCTTCAGGCACACCCGGAATTAATATCCAACAGTAATCGGCTAGCATTTTACTATTCCATTTTCCTTTATAGCGGCTTTCCATCACCGAAATGTCTTGGCGGAAACGTTCACCGTGTTCGACACTTACGTCTCCGAGGTTGTCCGGGGAAAAATGCAGATATGAGTGGATTATGGTTATCAGTGTTTGCACAAAGATGAATTATGTCACATTTCTTCCAAAAATATGAACGTGTTTCGGTTGGTACAATACACTAAAAACGATTGAATTGCAAGCACTTTCCTAATCGGCCAAAGTACTTTCGTATTCCGCGCTAGATTGATAGTAGTTTCTTGATATGATTGCGGTCAGTCAAATAGAAAATGATATTAGTTTCTCTTAAAATAAATAACTTAATTTTGATAGATTTTTTATTCATCTTTCCGTAAAAGTACATTTTAATTTTTTGTAGTATTCCACAGCTTAGATTATTTGCATTAAAAATGTGTAATTTTATAAAACACATAATTAGCTTTTACTTATTTAGAATTAAATTTCTAAACGAAACATCTAAGGTTAAGGATCCATCCTTAACGTATTATTAGATATCCATATCTCGTAGTACGTTAAAATCTTACACATATACAATAGATATTCACGTTAATAAAGTAAAGTAAGAAATTAAAAGCATATAAAAAAATACGAACTACTTAAAAAACTATGGGAGTCATTTAGCGTTTAGTATTTTGGAAAACTGTGAAACATATTTATTGGATAAAAAAGATACAATTTTTTGAACGTATTGGACAAATTTTAACAAATTTTTGTTTCTAAAATTGAAGATTTTTTGCATTATGATCAGTAAAATTTTCATTTCCTAACGTCTTTGTTGTCTATTTAAAAAAATATATTTTTTCGTAGAGTTGAAATTTTGCTCTTTGTTATAATAAAAAACTTGTTGGTTACTATGGTATATTATCAGCCCAGAATTATGATTTTTTAAATGAGGAAGAAAAAGTTGGAGAAGTATTTCATGACGTTTCCCGACTAAACCGGTATAACTTGATAATATTGTAGCTTTTATGAAAGTAATGAAACAAAACTGCTTCTCATTTTGGGTCGAAAATATTAAACAGGTCCGAAAGCTACTTTAAATTTAACAGCTCTTTAAATGATGAAACACATTTAAAAAAGGTATATTTATATTTAATAATAATAAAAAGAGTCACAGCAAAAAGTAAAACAAAAATCTTTTTTAGATTTTTAGAGTGGTGCGAATAAATTTTAAAATAAAAAATATTCATATATATAGTTTAACTTAATAAATTCCCTTGAATAAATGTTCTGTTAATCTTAACACCCTCCTCAATGAAGACTAATATAATAAAACTTTCAAAAAAGCTTTTCATTATCTTTTTTTAGGTCTGGGGCTTACAATTTAAGTAAAAGTTGTCGACATTTATTGATGGTCTATGTATGATGTATAAACTTTCAAAACATTTTGGAAAAATATTTAAACCGAAGGGAGATAGAGAAAAAGAACCAAGAAAACATATATTTCAATCTTAAAGGGGGGGGGGACTGATTCTTTTTAATTTTAGATTTAGCATTGTAACAAATTTGCTTTCATAAATTTTTCTCTAATGTGCTCTGAAGAAAATCTAATTTTTTTCGCAATATCCCCGCTCCTTTAAAGAATTTAGAAAAAAAAATGTGATCAATACCTCACACATAGAAGTATTTGAGCCGAATTTGAAGGAAATCGGTTTGATCAATCCTGAGTTATAAGGCCAAAAGCATTGCGACACACAGGTACGTACACATACATTTTTTTCTTTTGTCTAAATGAACTATATGCGCCCTAAAACGTAAAAACCTTTCAGCGTAATTACTATTTTAAATAATTTGTATTTTTTAAATAATTTTTTTCGTCAAATGGATTATCTTAAATTTTTCACTAATGTGGTTTGAGTTAATGTAATGTAATATTTAAATGTAACTACCATTTTATCTTTCTAGAAATAATATCTTATTAATATTTTGGAGGGAGTAAAATAAAAAGAGTACCATCTATTTTTCAGAGGTATTCGATGGATTTTTTTTGTGGGTGTTTTAAACGAGATTTTTTTTGATTTTTTACGTATTCTTTTAAGTAGTTTAAAAAGATTTCTTTTGATGAGTATTTTTTCTTTCATTTCTTTTTTAAATCTTTCGTTTATAGTTTTACAGTGGTGGAACATTTTGTTACGGTATGAAAATACTTGAGGGAGCTAGTAAATGAGTAAAAGAGAAAGGTAGATATTCAGATCAGTGAAGTCAACCCGCAGACCCGCAGCATTGTTTAATGTAAGTACAGTACACTAGCACCGGTAGTTGAAGTTTGTGTACCGGGTGCGGCAAATTGCTGCCCGTTTCACTCGTTTTGTTACTCCCTACACTTTGTGTCGAGGTGATACCGTGTAACTAGGTTAGTCATATTCAAACGATTATTAGTAGTGGTCTAAGAAATTTTATTTTAACATATATTACAATAACAATTCGTATAAGTTTGCAAGATTGTTTGGGTCAACGTTCATAATTAGTCGTTTAACTGTAACGTATGATATAAGATAATTTTTTATAAATTGGAATACAGGTATAGTTCAGGCTTATTAATCATTAAATCTAGAATCAAAATATCAATATGATGCATTTTATTGTAATATGAAAATTTTACATTTAATCCGTATTTATAATGTTAAGAATGACATGAATCAGATTTAACACTTCGTTAAAAACAGCAACACCGAACACGAAGCGGACAGCGTGTTGACTGATTTAAATATATGAATATTCTTAAAAGTTAATTGATTACATGAAATCAAATGTTATTGGTGATAACATATATATATATATATGTAAATTTGAATGTTAAATTTGACGAATTTGAAAATTTTTTTATATGCTTTATTTTATATTATTTTTAGATTGATCTATTTATTTAATCTTTAAATAAGCAAATTAGAAAAGAAGCAGCAACAGCGTTATGTGTAACTTTACGAAAACATAGAATAACACTATACGAGTAAGCGTAGGTTAAAAAGACAGTAATGTAACAACCCAAGTGTGACTAAATCTTCATTTTAGAATTTGACAATTTGTTCAGCGGACTAGAACTCTTGATATATCTTATACAGTATATCAAACATTTTGATATATTTTTGTACAATTTTTGTACAACATTTTTGTGTAAAATGTGGAAGTATAAAAAAAGGAGACCTCATAATATAATAAATGAAAACAAAAGAGAGTTATATAATAAAAAATGTGGAAAATTCTATGAATAAGTTTAATGGATTGTTAATTTAGGAGTTTTCGTTATAATTACGTTAGGTAGAACTGGTGATACTTACTTCAACACAAAAAGAGAATTATCTCTACCAATTCAGGGGATAGAACAAGGGAAACATGGTAAAAACTTGATCTGATCAACATCTTAAAATAAACAGTTAAATGTAAAATAAATAACCTACGTGGTTGAAGATAATTTTAATTAAAGTAATTTACGTGTTAATTAGTTAAAGTAAAATACGTGTCTCTTTTCTATAAAAGAAAATCTTTTAATTTTACTTCACATAAATAAAGAGAACTTATTTATAGTAGTTTAGTTATATGATGGTAATGAAAACGTATTATACATCTCATTTCAGGAATGGGTAGGTATGCTTTCCTCGAATACAAAAAAAAAGGACTATAATTTTTCTTTTCTCGTAAGCCGAAATAATTTGAACAACTTCTGGTTTATCTGGTTTTCTAGAAGTGGATATTATTTTTTTTTAAGTAATTTTTTTTTTTTTGGCTAACATTGCTGAATCAAAAATTGTATGAAAACACATAATTTTTAACTTATTAAATGTCGGTGTTCAGGATTCGAATTCATTGGCGCCAAATAATGGTATTGTAATTATTGTTTACTGAGAGTGATTCCACGAATTTTAACATAATTTTTAAAGTTAAATGGGATTTGTTGAGCTTATCTATATAAGATATAATTAAAATTCTATTTTATAATCAGCATTAAGTTGTTTGCTTCCGAATCATTAACCGTTATTTTGAATGGTATCGACTACAAAAAAAAAAAAAATACATGATGAAATTTAAAAATAGGAATATAATAAGATAGAAATAATGAACGCGTTGGCTATGTTCTCTGCTGTGAATGACAAAAAAGGTTTCTATGATGATGGGTGATGTGATACACACACACACACACACACACACACACACACACACACACACACACACACACACACACACACACACACATCTGTACAGAGTGAAAGAGAAGTAATAAAATAAAAATAGTGGAGGTGTACAGGTCTACGACAGAGAGAGATTTGCAGTCTTCTGTCTTTTTTACTTTGCGGCTTTTAGGTGTGAACGACCTTTAAAATGCACTGTCACTTCTGTTGAGAGTAACAGAGATGGAATTTGCAAGTGAGATAGAAGGATAAAGTTCCTTCACTGATTTCACGGTCAAATAGAACAACATTATTTGTTTCTTCCTTGTTCGATTCGCCTGACCGTCGTGTTCTTTGTACTGAAAAATTTGCTCCGTTGATTTATCCTTTTACTCATTCCCTGGATTATTGTTACTATTAGGCTAATTTATCGTGGCTGTTTTTTTTTTTTTTACTTTTACGTTTAAAAAAAATTACTTATTTCTAACCTGTACTATTTCTGTACATTTTTGAAGAGTTATTTTTCTTTTTTGTCATCGATTTCAGTTCTAATTGAAAGAACTTTTTGTTACTGGAAGCTTCGATATTTAATTTAGTTGTTATTTCAAAACTAGAAAAAAAAGTGTGAAATATCGGTTTTAGTAATCAGACCTGATACTATATGGAAGACTCGGTTGAAAATCGCTCAGCATAAACAAAATTGGTCGAAATTTCATTACAAGCATTCTAGAGAAAATAAAGAAGGTTATTTAGTTTCCCATTGCTATCTGCTTGAGCGAATTATATTATTACAAACCAGTATTACAAACCTACTGAAGTGCAACCAACATTCTGCCCTGCAAATGACAATTCAATCCAGAAGACTGGTCACTTAGTAAACATTATTGTTTTCATAAAACACAACTTCTACAATTACCTAATGTATTTCGATTACTTTACATTCGTTACAACCACTAACAAATCGATACAAAAATTAAATTTACCCATGCTTTTCCTTTCCTACTTTATTCTCTTATATATTCATTTTCTATTTTCATTTAGCAAAATATGGTTTTGATTAAGGAAAATAAACGAATTTATAATTTTGATTTAAAGTAGCAGCAGGTCTGATCATCACGTTTTAATGTAATACATAAACAATTTTATTTTACTACTTTCCTCATTGATTTAATATTCCTATAATAGCAAAAAAAGTTTTCTAAAATTATTCGTTATAAAACATTTTATCTAGGAAAATCTTTCATGAAAAGTACAAACATGGGTATACCTTTTTGTAATTTTAACGCTGTAATAGGATAGTTATTTTTTTTCCTTATTTTTGGAAAAACAAAAGAAGATAAAGTGATACCATGGCCCTTTTTGTGGATATTCAATCCATGAAAAATTGAATGGGCGAGCGAGACTTTTTTTTTGGACGCTCCAGTGGTGATACATCATTTCCAAGAATTGCCTCTTTCTCTAGAAATTTCACTATTGTTATTGAATAATGTTCTGGAAAGTTGGACGTGTGGAATTTACATTAAAAAAAAACTTGTGGTACGAAAATCTAAGTCTTTTAACACAGAATTCCAAAAAGACGTTTAAACACTTTCAGCCTTCGTTCATATTTTTCAGAAAATTTCAAGTCTTTTAACAGAACTCCAGAAATTAAAAAAAATCCATCTAAATTGAATTAAATTTTAAGAAACGTGTGTTTTTATACAGTAAACTTTTTATCCTATACAGTATTTATGTCAAAATTTTGTCAAAAAATTTGATTAATTTTTAAAAATAATCCTAAAAATCTGCCTATCTGATTTATAATAATTTTTGCAATTCTATACACTTGTACTAGAATGAATCCTTTGAATCTTAATTGGTGGTTAGGAATAGAGTTATTTCTTACATAAAACGTTTTTGAAGATCAGCAACAGGATTATTTTTTTATCAATTTTTATCGTGTCCGGTAACAGATGGGCCAATTGTTCTGTAAGAACGACCCTTTTCATGCTTAAGGGTCACCCAAATTTTCATAAAATCGCGATAATACTGAATAACAATTCAAACCGCATTAGAAGGAGATAAGAATTTATTTATTTAACTCGTTAACTGCCGACTACGAGATAACCCGTAGTTTGCAACATTGCCCGAATCTGATCCTCTACGCCAACTTTATATTTCGTTTGTAAA
>JAAAKQ030166466.1:0-12591 GCA_010016005.3 Zanna intricata
GAACAACGCAACGGCATCAAGGAGCGCCCACACGGCTCGGCAATGAGGCTCTCGCCACACCGACTCACCGCTTATGAGTGGCCAATCTTCCCCTTGGCCTCTAAGCTCCAGGGTGGCCTGAGCTCTGGCCCCCCCGAGAGCGAGGCAGTCGAACATCATATGAGTACTCGACTGGACCTCCCCGCAGACACACAGCTCATCAGTTGCCAGATGGAACTGAAACAAATACTGGTTTAAATTTGTGCATTAAATTGTGCATTTCATGTATGTGTACAAATAATTCATTTGATTTTCTTCCTGGTCTGATCTATGTAGAGTTAGATTTTGTTAAATTAAATTAAGTCGATTTGCCGGCCTCCATTGCACGGATGGTAGCATCTCGGCCTTTCACCCAGAGGTCCTGGGTTCGAATCCCGGTCAGGCATGGCATTTTCACATAAGCTACAAATCATTCATCTCATCTTCTGAAGATATACCTAACGGTGGTTCTGGAGGTTAAAAAAAAAAAAAAAGAAAAAAAGTTAAGTCAATGTAAAGTTAAATTTCACAGAACTCAATTCTTTGATTGTAATCATCTTAAGTATTAAGTTCTTGCACCAGAAAAAATATGAAGGGTTGAAATTATTACTTTTTACGTTCGAATCGCTGAACTTCAGCTAATGTTATGTTCTCATGCTGCTGTTCAAGTTGAGGATTGAGGATTTTCAATAAATTCTTTCATAATCTAACGATTTGTTATTATTTATGCAGATTTAGGCCTACCGGGTTTTCCCCGATTATTAATGCTCCCTATTCGTTCAAATTTGTTTTGATGGTTTTTGAAATTGTACCTTTTGAAACAGGGCTATGATTATTAAATGTTGCATTGAACAATTTACTAACAACATTACACATTCTAACTCTTATCACCAAAACCTCTCATCATTAAAAGTATGACCCTTTCTTGATCACTATGAGACATGTGTTAGCAGGTAGCACAGAAAAATTTAATTTAGTGAAAAACAGATACAAAATACAAAAAAAAGGTAAAAAAGATGTAAATAACAAAAGTGGCTTTCAAATGCAGTAAAGATAGTTAAAATCAAGTAGCCAACAAATCACAATAAATTTTCATAAGAAACAAAAAGTGTAGTAATGAAACACCCTAAATGGACTATTACACAACAATGAAGTAAGCTTCATTTTTGTAACAATGGTAAAAGACCAATAGCTTCTTTCTTTATTTATTCATTAAATTGGAACAAAAATCTTTTTGTGTTAAAAAAAATTATTTTTTTTTTTTAATTTAAAATTAACTTTTAAAATAAATATTAATTAAATTATGTTAAATTTTAATTTAATTCAGTTTAATTTCTTTTATTAAATTTTATTATGTGAAAATTTAGTAATTTTCAAAATCCAAAATTTATCCCACCACTATTTTCAATACAGACATCAATCCAACTTTTTTATTTATACCATTTTTCTTGTCTTAAAGAGCCTCTAAAATTATGTATTCCATAAAGAGTATTATCATTTAAAATATTTGAGTTACAATCTGTGGACCATTCCTTAAGAAGGAATTGAAATTTTATTTCTCATCAAAAGGTAAAGTAAGTTGATTGGATACCTTATCCTGAATGTTACATTATTCTATCTGGAATTATTTTAAAGTTGTTCCATATTTTTAACTCACTGTGTATAATAAAATTTCTCCTGTTTTACATATTCCAGAAAATAAAATTGCTGTAATAAAAAATGAAGCTTGCTACTTTTACAAATTAAAAGTATAATGTAAAGATGTGTGGCATGCTAACAACTACTGCTACATTGGGGTGAAAAGTGACATTATCTAATGATTTATCTTAAGAAGAAAATAATGGCTGTAATATTACTTTTTTTTAACTGGGATAAATAATTTGTAAATTAATTTTAATTTAGAGTGTATTAAATGGGAAAAAACATTTGATGGTATAATAAACTATATTAAAATTATTCACTTATGTTTATTGATATATTTTATTAACTTAATCAGTATATAAATTGTTATAACAGAATAATAAACTTATTAATATCCATTATTAACAACTTCTGTAATTACTGGTATGATACAATATTAAAATTAAAGTGTTTAATGTATACTTAATAATTTTTTGTAAATTTTAATATTAATAGCTATTTTATTTATTATTTTAAATAAAACTAACTTTAAAGGTTCTTCTTAAAGATACAGCCAAATTAAATGAATTAAAATGGTACCAAGTTTAAATTAATTAAAATAATTTTTTTATTATGATTGATACAAAATACATTATTTAGATCATGCAAGCATACACAGGTATGCTATTATAGATATACCATTATTTTCTTCTCAAGATAAATCATTAGATAATGTCACTTTTCACCCCAATGTAACAGTAAGTTAGTTGTTAGCATGCACACATCTTTACATTATACTTTTAATTTGTAAAAGTAGCAAGCTTCGTTTTTTATTACAGCAATTTTGTTTTCTGAAATATGTAAAACAGGAGAAATTTTATTATACAGAAAGTTAAAAACATGGAACAACTTTAAAATCATTCCAGATAGAATAATGTAACATTCATTTTCTACTTCCCAACCTTTTTTAGACTTCTAACATTCCACACTCTGAATAGTAGAATGCTATTTTTTAATTTTCTGGTGATCCCTTCTTTAGTAGTCCCGACCCGGAGATCTGTACGGGGGGGAGGGGGGGCTAAGTTTACTGCAGAATTTTTTATCAAGAAAGTCACCTCCATCTTTGTTTTATGAAATGCAAAAAAATAATAAAGACTTTTTTAAAATTAATGAAAACAACTAAAACAAAAAATATTAATTGAAAGATTAAAAACATGAAGATATTAACAAAAAAAAAAAAATAGTACAACTATTTATTTATTTGATGAGGTTTTGTTCTAATTTAATTATTTTTCTTTATAAATCTCATGTAGGTAGATGAAAATTTCTAATCGCTTCTTAAAATTTTTTTTCTTACAAAACTCATTTGTATTTGATGTTTTTTAAAGCGCTAAAAAATTTACAATTGAAGGAAGAAAAATTATTAAGGTATTGTAAGTAACATAAAAATAAATGAAAAATTTTTTAATAAGTAGAATATTTTATTAAAATATGTTATCTTGTTATTAAAATTCTATTATTCTTATTATTACATGTCAAAAAGAAATAGAATTATATAGATATTTTTTTTCTCTGTTTGTAATCATTTACATCCTTGAAAGAAGAAAACAAACACGGAATTAGAAAAAGGCAGAAGTTTTGTTGTAATCATCTGTCCAAAACAAATGACAAAGCCATTTTAATTTAAAGAAAAAACAGATGAATATCGTTCTAAATAACTTTTCATAACTTCACTGCAAAATATTTAATTAAAAAAAATAAATAAAAATAATCATGCTTCATCTAATTTTTTTAAAAATGTATGTAACAAAAATAAAATAATAAAGTATTATAAAGAATACATAAAACAGATCAGTTATTAAAATTTTAAGATAATACTCGTAATACATTTTTGTTATGATTGTTATTCATTATTAATTTCAGGTACTATAAGGCCTTTCAGAAACGAAAAGAAACCTCCATTTCATATATATTTAGTTTCTTTGTTACTGTTTATTAAAAACCATAAATAATTATATAAAAATACTCGTACATATGCAGTTTGTTTAAAGGCATTATGGAATGTGGAATATGATAATATTACAAAAATTATAAGCAATTTACTTTCAAAACAAATGAAATTTGATCTTATAGAAGACTTTTTGAAAATAATTATGTACATCCTTAAATCAAATTAATTTCACTTCTCTTAAAAATGGTTATAAAAACCCTTTTACAATTTATTCATTTAATTTTAATCCTCATTACATTTCTGCATTGAATTAATATGTTTTTTTTTTCAAATTTATCATGTATATAAATTTTATGTTATTCAGTAAAAAGCTACAATTAAATCAGCATTAAAACATCTGGTGAAGGTTAATTTTGTCACTCGTTTCACAACAATATGCTGCATAAAATATAAATAAAATCAATAAAAGCTGATCTCTGTGGCAGAGTGGTAGCATCTTGGCCTTTCAGCTGGAGGTCCCATTCAAATCCGGTATCATGCGTAGAATTTTTCTTAAACTGCAAAATCCAATTTCCAAATCCCATATCCAAACTTCAAGCTTATGTGGTGATAACATCCAAAAAAAAATCAATAACAATTTTTTTTTTTTTTTTTTTTTAACCTCCGGAACCACCATTAAGGTATCTATTCAGAGGATGAGATGAATGAATTGTAGCATGTGTGAAAAATGCCATGCATGACCGGGATTTGAACTCAGGACTGCCAGATGAATGGCCGAGATGCTACCACTTGCACCACAGTGGCCAGCAATAACAGTTGTGTTATTGTATCAGTTTAACACAATTGTGTTTCTAGTGTCAGAAAATGTATGATGTGATATTTATTTACGCCTAATATGACTAATAATTATACTCATACAGTTAGCATATTTTTCAGAATAAAAGGTTACTTTGTACTAAATACTTACCCAAATAGACTCAATCTCATCCTCTTAAACATTAAGGAATGCATTTGAAACTATACAGAATGTTTCAAAAAAGGTGGACTACTTTTTCAGATTCTACTTGTAAAACTAAACAAAAAAATATCCTTAGGAAAAATGGCAGTTTCTCTTTTGTTCTCCCCCTATCCACCACTTTGTTATTTTTATATAAAAATTTGTTTCTTAAGTTTGGCTAGAGGAATCACATTAATATTTGGTAATTTTCTTGATAATAAAGTTTTAAAATTAGTAAAAAATCAGGACTTTGGATCACCTCTACCATCCTTGAAAAGAAATTCAACAGATGCCTTCAATTTTTTTAAGATTTTCTTCAACTCCCAGGTTAGAGACTATCCTGGGACTAACAATGAGACATTGTTTGTAGTCCTTAAAATTTGACCGCACCGTTTCTTTTGCAGACCACTCAGCTCTTTTGCCATTTTATATAAGTTAAAATGATTGCATTTCTCCTGAAGTGCCTCAATTTCTTTATATTTGTCAGACAAACAGAATCCCTGTGCTTCTATACTTTTTACATATGTCATTTTGTTTCTGTTTAATGAAATATTTTTATTTAGTTTTAAATAAATTGGTCGGATTTTCTTTAAAATTATTAGTTAATTCATTAAAAATAACAATGAAAGCAAATAAGTTTCATTCTTATAGACCAAATAATTATTCAATATTTTTTCTATTTTTTTTTTTTCTTGAGGGAATTAATGACCATCAAAGATAGCATCTTTGTGAAAAAATGCTAGAGAATATTTTATTTTGTGAAATAAAAATATTTTATATTTTTATTTCACAAAAAGAAAGAAATATAAAGATCCCCTAAAGTTTATAACTAAAAATGAGTTCATCTAAAAATGAGATGAACTTTTAAAATGAGTTCATCTTTCATAAAATCTTTTGTCATAACACAGATGAATATTGGATGAAAATAATAACAGTTTAGTTACTGTTATGATAGTGTAATAGGAATGGGTACTGTACAACAAAAAAAAAATAAAAGAAATAAAATAAAATGTCAAACTTTTTATTTTACTATTATAATTTGTGCAAATCTTTAAAATTGAAAAGTTTGTTAGTTAATAGAACATTAATAATTTTATATACGTGAAGTTATTTCATATTTAACTCTACATTTATTTTCATAATTAGAAAAGTTATATCATTTCTAATATTAACTACAGAGTTCAACTATTCTTCTACATCTAAACTTTAAATATCTTAAGGAATGTAAAATAAACAAATTATTAAGTTCTATTTCTATTTGAGTATTGCAGCTGTTTACAACTTGACAGTTTTGTAAAATGAGTATGAGTATGAGTTAAATAGCAATAAATTCAAAAAAAATTTAACCATTTTTTTTCTTAAAAAACCTAAACCTAACCCTAACCTAACTTTAAAAAGGTTAGTTGAATTACTTGGAATATTACAGTTTCTTTAAATTATATTTTTAATTTATAAAATTAAAATATGAGCTTACTACAGATAATCTGTAGCAGCTGTTTATAATTATATACTGGTCTTCAGTGTTTTTATTGAAAGGAATCAACGGCTAAGATCATTAGTTAATAATCCAATTGATGTAGTCACGGTATTGGACTGGTCTAGTGGTTAACACAACATTGCAAAACATTTTGAAGTCAAGAGTTCTAAGGTTCAAATCCTAGTAAAGATAGTTGTTTTTATACAGGTTTGAATACTGGATCATGATACTGTTGTCTTTTAGTGGTTGGGTTTCACAATTAACCCCACTTTCAGGAATACTCTACCTGCGATTGATCAAGACTACACTCACATTCACACATATCATCCTCACTCATTCTCTGAAGTAATAACTTTCGGTAGTTCCAGAGGGAAACAGATAAATAGAGACACATAATCAGATGAAAATAACACAGTGTATATTCATTTAGTGTTACTTTCACTATTCTGTTGAATTGATTAATAAATCCTAATTTGACATTCTTTTATTTTGCAAAATTATATTTCTTGAGATACTTAAGGTATATGAAGGTAATTAATCATATATGAAAAAGGTGCCATTTAAAGGCAGTTGACAGCTTACAGAACCATTAACTATATTCTAATTACACAAATTAAATTCTTACACTCATGAAATTCTAATAGATTCAAATTTTAATAACAAATAAAAATATATAAACAGATTTTTTAATAAATCTATATTTAACTAAACAGGGTTTTTTAATAACATAAGATTTTTAAAATTATTCTTGCAATATTCCTTGTGACTCTAATACTGCCATTTAATACCATGGTTTCAGTTTTTTAAGTCAGAAAGATACATTATTGGACGTGGTTAAAAAGTTTGATTTGAGTAACTGTGCCAATTTTGTGATGTTGCATAATTTTAAAATAGAGTCCTTTCTTTTTTTTTTGCCCACCGGGCTGGTCTAGTGGTTTACGCAATATCGAAAATCAGCTGATTTTGAAGTCAAAAGTTCTAAGGTTCAAATCCTAGTAACGGTAGTTATTTTTATACGCATTTAAATACTAGATCGTGGATGCTAGTGTTCTTTGGTGGTTGGGTGGTCGCCCTGAGATTGTACAAGACTACACTTCATTCACATTCATACATTCATACACATCATCCTCATTCATCCTCTGAAGTAATACTTTCCAGTAGTTCCGGAGGCTAAACAGATAAAGAGAGGGTCATTTCTTTTGTCGTAGCTTATAATATTTGTTAAAAAATTGTCATATGTGTCATATTGTCATATATTTATTTATTTGATTCGGTTGACAAATATTAATCTTCTATTACTGTGATTTTACTCTCTCTCCCTCTCCCTCCCTCCCTCTCCCTCCCTCCCTCTCCCTCCCTCTCTCCCCCCCCTCTCTCTCTCTCTCTCTCTCTCTCTCGGGATTCAAAACCCCACATGGTTTAATAGAATTGAAAATTTTTATTTGATTTATGCTCTTAATATTGAATGATTAGAACAACTATGCTATAAATTCTTGTCAGTCAAATTTTTGGGCCATTTTCTTCAATTACATGTTACATCATTAATTTATGTTAGAATATAGCATTAATTTTAAATAAGTTGTCTTTATATTCAGTTTTTTTCTCTTTACTTTAAAAAAATGTAAAAGTCAATTTAAATTTTATCAATTATTTAATTAACTGTTTTAATTAACTTAAAACAGTAATAATATAAATTAATGTATTTTATTTTTCTTACTTATTTTTCAAATTAACAAAAATTAATTTGAAAATGATATTATATATTGTGTGCTTGAGTATACAAGATAATTGGAGTTTCTGTTGTGTTTGTGAGGATGAACATGTATGTATAATGTTATTCAGTTTATGATAAATATACATTCAGCCTGTTTGATGTCATATTTCAAGCAATAATTTGTATACTGGTGAATATATAATTTGTATCTATTGAGTTGCTACAGTTTTGTCAGTTTATTGTATTATTATGTGTATTGGTTATATTCATAGATCTGAATACAATTTACTGATACTTTAAGATAACTGATATATATGAACTGATACATTTACCTTCTTTTCTGAAAATGTTGGCAATTTTGTATAATTATTGATTTATTAAGTTAGGATTATGTTATTTTTATTATAATTTACATTTCTGTAGTAAAACTATTGAATGATTGCATGTAATAATAGACTGGACAGACTGATGAACATCCAATCCCTCACAGGTAAAAAGAACTTATAGAAGCATTACACACAAAATTAACATTTTGAGTATCACCTTATAGAAACCAAATACACATGTAATAGCGTGTAAATATTACATTTTTACAAAATCTCAGTATTAAGTTTATAGATAAAATAAATTAGATAAAAATAATGTATTAAAATGAAAAACATTCTATATTATTCTATTAAAAATTAAAAGGGTTTCCTAACAACTTAAAGTCGGGCCCAATTTAATAAAAGTATTGCTACAAACTCCATTGAAGTCAGAGTTGTATAATTAGCTCAGATACAACATCCTTGTATCTTAAATTTTTTTTTTTTAAATTATAAATGTATATTTTTTTTATGTTATATTAACTTAAATTTCTATTATCTAAATTTAAAGATTGTTTCGATGTGAAGATGACTTCTGGATGGGTGTTAGTGTTAGGTGGCTAAATATGACAAAAGTATTATGAATCAACGTAGATATATTTTATGAATGACCCTAAAAATCACTGGAAAATAACTCTAAAAATAAAATAGTAGTAAGAAATAAGAGATGACCCAGAGATTCATGAATAATTTACTATAAAGTACATATTTTGATTTAACTTTGTTTTTTTTACATCTTTGTTTAGTAATATGAGCTTGAATTCCTTCTAAATTTTTATTTTTTAATGATTCTAGTATCATCCTCTGATTTATTATTGTTTTTTATGTTTTAATGTGGTCTTCAACTGTTATTATTATATTTTTTATATGTAATTAATTTTGATATTATGTGGCATTGCTTTGTTCAGAATTTTTCTATGGTCTCCTATAATTTGTTCAGCAAATTCTGAAGCAATCACCTATATAAAATAGCCGAATGGTATACTTACCCATTCATAACATGATATTTGTAATGTGTAATTATGAACGATTTTATAAATATTTATCTACTAACAATAATTCTTTGTCATCATTATAATTTATAAATTTTGAAATAATTTATCACTTTATACATGAAAATTGATATTTGTAAATATATTAACAAGTTATTAATAATTTTGTTTATTCAAACAGAATAATTCACTTGTGATTAAGCAATTAAAAAAATTTCATTTTAACAAAGTTATTCCACGTTTCATTCTTACAGAGTTAAATCCTTGTTTTTAATGAAGCTCTCGTTTTACCCCATCATTGTTACTGTTATTTTCTCCCTTTACCATTTCCCCATTTCAGTTGCTCATTCTATTTAATCTACTTTATAAGGGGATTTGTGGGCGATTAAAATGCAAGCCATAAGGATTTAATTGTCCAGTTTCTGCCAACATTTTTCTTCCCTCTTAAAAATTCTCTTAATTTTTTTTTTTAATTACGCAAGTGAAGAATTTATTATTTTAATATTTTCTTCGATTAATAATTATGATAAATTGTATCTACTATTTATTTCCTAATTTCTTTATTTCATTTTTTAAGAAATATTCCTTTTCAATTAAAATAAACATTGTAAATAACAATTAATTACAACTATTATTTAGTTAAATACCTAAATAAAAGTTATTGATGAATTAACCCATTATTCTTGTTAAATTCTGTTCGTAAAATTTAGCCTTTGAGAACTCTAAACAAAAATTAATCTATAATAGAAATATTTTGTTTGTTATTTGAATTTCAGTTATTTCTGAGCTTCATACAGAATATCCCAACCAATTTTATCAAGACTTTTTTCTTTTTTTTTTTTTCTTTTTTTGTTTAACCTCCGGAACCACCGTTAAGGTATATCTTCAGAGGATGAGATGAATGAATTGTAGCGTGTGTGATAAATGCCATGCCTGACCGGGATTCGAACTCAGAACCTCCGGATGAAAGGCCGAGACACTACCACTCGCACCACAGACTTATTTCAAGACTTATTTAAAGTTATTGTAACTCTGAATCATTCAATTTTTCTTATGTCTTGCTTAAAATATTTATTCTATAGCTGTGTGTACGAACATATTATTCCTCTTTATTTTTTTTATTTTTTGTTAATGTACATAATGAATGAGTAAATGCCAAAGAACTATTTCTCATAAGAGGGGAAGGAATTAAATATCTAATTAAGATAATCACTCCAAAAGTTTTTTTTTAAAAAACTGGATTAGCAACACATTGCTTGGATAAATAAGCAAATATACACAAGTTAAAATTAATACATTTTTTTATTCCTGTCCAGTAATAATGTAATAATAATATTAATAAAAATGTATCTATTTTACAATAAATTGAAATAGATCAAAATAAACCTTAAGATGTTTATAATTTCACAAAAAAAAGTTACTAAAATTGCTGTATGAAGAAGATAACTATTTTGGCCTAAATGCAATTAAAAGAGAAAATAATTTAATATAATTAGTTAAAGGTCTATTGTAAGTATGACATAACTTAAAATTGTTTGCCATGCTTCAGTTAACAGGTAAATCATTTTTTTTTGTACAAGTACAATCATAAATTAAACAATTGAAAAAAGAAAGGACAAATATATTGTGTTAGTCACATCAGAACTGGTTGATGAAAAGTACTCAGAGATAATATAACATTTAGATCTGTACCCTGTAGATTTTAAATATACCCTCATTTAATTTTTCTATTCCACTTTAAATGAAATAATAATTTAATTCAGTATTTTGATGTGTAAAATTTATAAAATAATAATGTATATTCTAAGCTACATTCAAGCAATACTACATTTTTATAAATAAACATAAAAGCTGATCAAAATGTTGTGAGAATGATTTGATTATAGATAAATCAATTGGAATAATATAAATCAATCAAGTAAAACCACGTGAAGTGGTTTTGCTTGATTGTGACCTTGAAGAATTGGGAAAAGGGCCACTTACTGATTAGTGCCAACTTTGTTATAAATAATAATTTATGATGATTATTTTAATGAAGACATTTTTAGAAGTGGTTGCAACATAAATGTATATATAAGTTTTTTGTATGAATCTCCCGATGATGTTTGTAAAACTCATAGTTGCTTGAGGTGTATATTGGAATCATACTATAATGTCAGAATTCTATTTCCATTTTATCAAATGATTTATTGAAATCTCTTTGTATTATTGTATAAACTATTAATTAATAGGAAACAATTTAGGTTATAAACTAGCCATTACAAAATTCATATACAGTTTTGTTATCAATGT
Organism: Zanna intricata; assembly: GCA_010016005.3. Classification (NCBI taxonomy): domain Eukaryota; kingdom Metazoa; phylum Arthropoda; class Insecta; order Hemiptera; family Fulgoridae; genus Zanna; species Zanna intricata. The sequence goes on from JAAAKQ030166466.1 coordinate 11,427, forward strand.
AAGCTGAGAAATTTATCATTCCTTTTAATTTTTTCACATATTTTTAGCAAACTTTTATAGATACTTTTTTGTCTTCAGTCATTTGACTGGTTTGATGCAGCCCTCCAAAATTCCCTCTCTAGTGCCAGTCGTTTCATTTCCGTATATCTCCTACATCCTACATCCCTAAAAATTTGTTTTACATATTCCAAACATTGCCTGCCTGCACAATTTTTCTCATCTACCTAACCTTCCAATATCAAACCTATTCTAGGATCCTACCTCCTAGGATTCTATATCCTATTCTAGGATGGTTTAATATGTGGCCTATAAGTCTCTCTCTTCTTTTAACTATATTTTTCCAAATGCTTCTTTTTTCAAAGATTTTCCGCAACCCCTCTTCATTTGTCATTTTATCCACACAATGCTAATTTTTAGCATTCTACTATAGCTTTGCATTTCAAAAGCTCTTAATCTTTTCTTCTCAGACAACCGATCATCAATCGGGTGACTGAGAAGAAAAGATTAAGCTTATAAAAGATTATAGCTTTATATTCCATATAAAGCTATGCTGCAAACATATACTTTCAAAAATGTTTTCATGATGTTTAAATTAATTTTTGATGTAAGCAAATTATATTTCTATCTGAAAGCTTGTTTTGCCTGTTCTATTTAGCATTTTATATCGCTCCTACTTTGTCCATCTTTAATAATTCTATTTTCCAACTAACAAAATTCTTCTACCTCCATAATCTTTTCTTTTCCTATTTTTATTATTCAGTAGTTCATCTACATTATTTCTACTACATTTCATTACTTTCATTTTGTTCTTGTTTATTTTCATGATAGATCTTACATAGGATTTCATCAAGGTCATTCAAAATTTCTTGTAAATCTTTTTTACTTACAATTACTACATCAGCAAATTGTAGCATCTTTATCTTTTCACTTTGCATTGTTACTTCGGATCTAAATTGTTCTTTAACTTCATTAACTGCTATTTCTATGTAAGAATTAAAAAATAATGGTGTTAGGGAATACCCCTGTCAGATTCCCTTTTTTATTAGCGCTTCTTTCTTCTCTTTTATCTGTTTAACCTCTGGAACTACCGTTAAGGTATTACTTCAGAGGATGAATGAGGATGATGTGTATGAATGTGAATTTAGTGTAGTCTTGTACAATCTCA